>CAOJBJ010120770.1:0-10820 GCA_948291685.1 Euphorbia celastroides
TGTGCACACTAATTTAGGAGCAATTAATTATAGATGTAAAGTACCAAATTAGCATTGTATTTTTACTAGAATTAAGGAGCAATTGTCAACAAAAAAAGTTATTGCTTGGAGTAAATGAGGGCAAAACAGGAACAAATGGAAAATAATATCTAGAAAAGATGAAAATGACAAGTAAAAAAAAAATTTACTAGAATAACTAGTATTAAGAATGGAGGGAGTATAAGAAAAATAATCCTTCTGCATGTGGAAGGATTGAAAAATAAAAATTACTGTCAAAGAAGCATAAGAATTAAAAGGAAAGTGTAATAGAATTAAAAATATATCAAGTTTTTGTATATTGTATTATAATGACCATTTAATGCTGAAAATTTGAAAAATGTTAGACTTTATATGAAAAACAATAACAGGTCAAGTAAAATTTATGTATCAAAATTGAAAAACTATGCATAGTTGATGTATCATTCATCAAATTAGTCCTGCTATTTTGCTGTAATTCTGGTGGCGTTATCACTCAGCGTCGTCCTCTGGGTCAATATCACATGGCTTCCACATACTCTAAAATTTCAACTGTCAAACGACCTTCATCCCGCCTCTTGTTTGACCGCCGTTAAGGTTGGGTGTATGTCTCTTTTGTGTATTAATTTTCCATATTTCGGGTTAACCTAATTTCTGAATTTCTTTTTTGAATAATAATTTCTGAACTTTGCATATTTTGGGTTAACTGAATTTCTGAATTTTAGGTTTGATGAATGGAAAGATCCCTCCGACGAAGCTCTCGCCGGCTGCCGCGGAATGTAAGCTTTTTCTTCCATTTTCTCCGAATCAATTGTCGATTCCCACTTATATCTTAACATATTTATTTGTAAAGGTTCTGCATATTGCCTCTAGCAACCAGTTTCCTCAACACCGCCTCTGATTCGGTACGTGCGCTTTCCTTCTGTGATTTGGTTCAATTGAAGCTGTGTTTTTTTGTTTTGTGTTTGAACTTATACATTGATTTATGTCAAGAGAAATGCTTTAGTTTTTGGCTTGGTTCTGATTTCTTTATCTTATGGTGTTCAGCTCTGGTTTGTTATTTTCTGTTGTTTGGCTGGTGAGCTTTTTGTTGGCGTTTATGCAGTCTTTTTTCGGACAATTTGCCTTGCTATGATGTTTAGCTCTGGTATTGTAATAACTATTTCATTAAGATGAGCTTTTGGCTGTCCTTGATGCGTTGTTGTGTTTCAGATTGTCTTTCTTCAAATATAACCATTTACCATCTTTTATTATTCTGCTTTTCATTCTCCATGTTCATTTTCATGTTTTGCTTAGAGAAAATGCCCTTGCATCTTGTCACCAATGAGAGAAGTGACCATGTTGTAATTAAGTAACAACATGATCGACTTTTGAAATACAAGAATAATTTATGTGCTCGTGTCCCTGCTTTTTTTCCCCTTGATCTCTTTTGAAATATGGAGGGTTTTCTCGAAGAATCGTTGGAAGAGTTCATAATTTCCTTAGAGTGTAATGTTATTGCACTCTCCTTTTCAATGTTGTGAGTTAAATATTATATCTGTTTACATTTTTATGTTTACTTAGTCTAATGCTCTATGTTTTCGGACTGAATGGCCAACAGCAAAATTGAACTGAAGTAAACGGAATTGAACTGAATTAAAACTTATTTGAAACTAAATGAAATTGAAACTTATTGAAAGTTGATCAAAATTAAATAACATTTAAACTTATTTCAAATTTATTTAAAATTAATGAAAATGAAGGGAACTTGATGGACGTCTAATGGAAACATAATGAAACTGAACTTAGTGCAACTGAAACTGAATTGTACTGAACTGAACTGAAAAAGTAAGTTGAGCAGAATAGAGCCTTAGACTAAGTAAACATATGAAATTATAATGTTGAACCATTATCAATTCATTTGCTGATAGCGTTTTAAACCCTTAGATTTTGTCCGTGATGAGTGATCAAAATAATCTCTTAGCAATGCAGTGCTAGTTGATCCTTGGCATTTCCATGAACAACTGTAATTTCTCATGCTCTCGATGTTCGGAAAAATACTTTGTTTGTACTAGGAAGTAGAAACATGCCTTTTGCATATTTCTTCTCATGTGATGTGTTAATTTTCTTACAGATTAGCCATGCTGCAAATTTTGCTGTCAAAGTTTATGAGAGGCCAGATCTTTTGTCGCCTCGGCCACTGCAAGAAAATCTTCGTAAGCAGCTTGAGAAATTCAATTCTATTCTAAAGAAACCAGAAATCAGCGGTTTATCTGCGACTTTTTCAGGCAAACCAAGTTGAAACTGGAAAGTCAGATTGTTTGAATAATGAAAAACCTCTTACAAATATGCTTTTGCATTCTCTTGTCTAAATGTAATCCTTTTGGCTGGATAAGCATATGCTTTGTTGAAAATTGGTTCTTGAAAACCGTTTTTCACGCTTCTTTTAGTGTATTTGGAGCTTACAATTTTACAGTACAATATAATACCTTTTCTACAAATTTTCTCCCTGAATTTTATTGAATACCTTCGATAATTTGGATTTCAATTAAGAGTTTATGGTTTGTATATGAGTCACTGAAAGGGCTATATGACTTGCATATATATAGGGAATTATGGTAATATATCTAGTAGAGCTTTTTCTTAGATAACATGTAAAATTAAGTAAATTTTTATTATTTGTATCAAGTGATTAGATGAATTAAAACTATAGGGTTTTCCGTTTTTCACACAGATTCCTTAAAAAAACCCCAGACCTTGCCATGAAATTTTTTACAAAACCCATGAAGATAAAATAATCAAACTAGTATGCAAAAACATTTTACCCTATAAGATTTCCAGAATAATAGTAGACTCCATTTATTAAATTTTCAGTTGATTTTCAATTGGAGAAAGCAAACAAATCCCCTAAAATAGGTTATTATAAGACTTTTAAATATATTTAAACGAGGTTATGAGCGTCACATGAGGTCACACAATATCATATTATAGTTAGGGGTGAACATTCAGTTTTACTGAACCGAACTATTTCAATCGATTTACTGATTTTTCATATAATTTTTTTCAAATGCTCTGTCTTGTGTGTAGGAACTACTTTGGCTGAAACAATTCGATTAGTTCAGAAGAAGCAAATGCTCTCCCCTAATTATAGGACATTATAAAATAATTTGAATACATAAGCAACATCTTGTATGAGCTTATATGATATTCCATTACATAAACACGAAATTATAGGACGTTATGAAAAACTTCAGAAACTTTTTTCGAATAAAATATATCAACAAGAATATTGTTTTAAATATAAAAATTAAACAAACCAAATATTTTAGAAAATCGAGTCGTGTTTGGGAAATATGATATTTAAGATTTTGAAATTTAAATTAATTGGGAGAAGAAGCTTTTGTTGAGGGGGTGCAGAGAAGACATAATTCAGAATTAAAATGTTAAATTATATAGAATGATGATTAATTACTGTTTTGATAAAAAGTAAAAATATTATAAAAATAAAGTGAATGATACAATTTTTCCTATAATTGTTAAAATCATATTCGCCCCGCCTTACTTTCATTTGACAGAAAAGTTTATATAGCACCATGGGTTACCTTAACTTCGTGTTAGCAGCGAAAAACCAAGTGTAGAGTTGAAACATCACCTAAATATGAACTCCATGGTTTCTTTTATTTAATATAAACATAATTTGAAGAGAAAAATAGTTACATAGCAACGCATATGAAACTTAGACATAACAAACTATATTACGTAACAAATGAGTAAATAGTATAAATCTGGGTGGGGTGAAACCCAATTGCTTCAACCAAATTACCTAATTTAATTATAATTTTACGAAATAACGAATTTTTATTATAAATACCGACTAAAATTAGGTTTGTTTCGGATTTTATTATAATTTTTGTTCCATTTGATAAAACTTTTTATGCAATTCGGTTCTTTAGTTGAATCAATTCGGTAAATTTGGTTCTGATTGCACTGAATTTTCTCACCCCTTAACAATAAAAAATAACAGCTTTCTATAACGCGAATAATGTTATATTTGACTTGACCAAGAATATCAGTTCTCCATCTTCCCCGATAACCTCACATAAGTAGTTCCAGAAGCGACACAATTTAATTCACAATTCTGGAAAACGAGGAAAAATAACTAGCAATTCCACTGGACAATGTAAGAAAGAAAACAAAGAAACAAGGAGTTTCTTCTGTACATTGGGATTTATAAACGCTTGCCTGGTCTGACTGAATATTAACTTGCAGGCCAACTCCTTAATTCTATAATTAATACCTACACCCCATTATTACCTAAAATCACCTGATGATGTTAAATCACATATCTTGCTTGGGCTTCCGGCTGAGGTCCGAGTAGTGGCCACCCATCAGCTGCAGTATCTCCTCCCACAAATTCTCAGCCGAAGCGCCACATATCAAATTCGAGCTACAGGACGCCACGTGCCAGTAGTCCGATTCAATCTCGTCCCTCAATTGGTCCAGCTGCCACCCGGCGTACCCCACAAAGAACCGGAAGTCCTGAGGCTTCAGCACGCCTTTCTTCACAAGTGCTGCTGCTTCATCCAGGCTGCTCCGGGCCCCGAAGCACAGCCCCGGGACCACCTCCTCGAACCCCGGGAGCTTCGGTCTCTCCCCCGTTTTCAGGAGAAACATGCTCGCGTCGAGGGGACCGCCGAAGTGCAGTGAGCAGTCCGCGAACGTCGTGGCAAGCTGGGTGTTGTTGGGCTTCATGTGTTTGATCTTCTTGTTGATGGGGCGGTTGATGACCACCCCGAACGGGCCCTCCTGCGGGTGCCGGGTCCCGGATCTGAGGAGGAGGACTACCGTCCGCTCGAATGTCATGACGCCGTCGAGTTTCTCGGTGGCGACTAGGACGCATCCGGTTTCCGGCACGGAGATCGGGTGGGCCCATTTCGGGCCGAGTGTTTTGGACTCTCCTGTACTTCCACCTTCGTTGGCACTGGCAGCATCGACTTCTAGAGTGTGTGCCTGCTGAATTCTAGACTGTAAGTTAAGAAAGCATTGGCATTTGGTTCAGGAAATGGCTATTCCACAAAATAGAAAAACAACCGACGAAATTGGTAGATTATTACAAGAATTCAAAATTAATATTCCATCTGACCATGGATTGGAAACAAACACTCAACTATGTTTGTCAAGTTTCCATTCATATTGTGATTGATGAATTTTGGACCTTTTGAGACCTATTAAGCACAATAAGGACCAGTTAAGCATTTTCTAGAACAACAGATTTTGGCCTTACACAACACAGTTTAGCCTTCATACTAATTAACTGGAAATTGTTTGATATTGTTCTCCCAAACCAAAATCTGAAGCTCATAGGAAAAGCTTGAAAAATGGCACTAAATGAAAAGACCTTATAACGCCGAAATCATATAACCTGCTCTTGAATGACCATTTTAGCTCTGAACTCTCTCCAGTCAAGTTTGGCATGATGTGACTTCTGAAAAGCATTAGAGTTTGACTTTCTGTCATCAGGGGTATCGCTACTTCTGGAACCATCTCCTGGGACTGGAAGATCGCCATTTCCTGAGTCACACAACACAGCCACAGAGTTCCACAGCTCATGGTTCACTACATGAATAAATTGAGCATAGGAATTCTAATAATTTGTAACATACATTTGACTAGTAATTGTAAAACCAAGTATCAAAAGGCCAGTGTTGTTATTTTATCAAGCAAAAGATAGCAGACGAAAGCATTTATATTTATATAGTAAAAGTCCTAGCTCAAATAAAAGGATTGCCAACAAGAGAATTTTACTAAAATATTCAAAATAGAATTGCCTGCTTGGGGACTCTAAGGGAAAAATTATCTGACCATTTCTTACTTCAACCAGTTTAATTTTATAGCAGCCATACCATATAACTAGCAAAATCATCGACTTACAGGTCACCAAATACTATACATAATTTGATATAAAATCTGTCCTTAGAATTGTCATTTTTCCAGCCATCCACACAAGTACACGGAGGTTTCTTATGATAATATAATTGAATGAAACAATTCTAAATTCCTGCAATGAAGGTTTTATATTGCAGTTAAAAAATCAAACTAGCGACTCTTTCTCAAATGAATACATCCAACATCTGCTTGTTTTCTAATGTAATCCAGATTAGGTAAGAGCATCGTAAATTTATGAAAAATATAAATGATTGGTGTAGGTGTTTGTCTAGTAAGCAATAATCTAAGGCACAAAGAACTCATAATTTACCGTGCAAACTAATTTTTCTTAGGGCAATGAAAAGATAAATCGAAACAGAAAAAGTTCAAGGACCCATTTCAACTGAAATGCCACAAGCAAAAGTAACTAGATTCCTCTCTTTTCAAACATTGATCTCTGCAGCCATTCACCAAAAATGATTCATCAAACCATGATGTATGCACTTCTTCACATAGTTGTTAAAAAGTCAACAGTGTTGCTGAATACACGAGCAAAGCCAAATGATGAATTAGCATGACAAGGGCAAGAAAAAACAGAATGATTGTCATGAGAAAGATGTAAATATAGATAATAATATGTTAATGTTTTGCAATATAAAAAAAAAACCTAATTCTGAAATGGAAGAGTTATCTTTTCATTAATCATTGTTCAGAAAATGACAGAAAGCAAATTGTTAAAAATCATTAAACGTCTAAAACATGGTAATGTTCTTCGGGAAACATCACCACTACCAAGTGCCTTTCATCAAGGACGACACAAGGATAGAATTAAAAGAAATCACGGTTAAACTAAACAATAAAAGAAATAAGTTGAATAAAGTATGACTTCCTAGAAAATGAACAAATAATCATTTGAGAAGAAGAATAAACAAATCGAGAACATAACAGGCTCCTATAATCTAGTTTTGGCTAGTTTAAGGGCATGTGCAGATAGAGTCCTCTGGTTTCTAGAAGTTAGAGCCTTGTAGGAGAGAATTCTTCAATCTCTTAAAGTGAAAGGCTCATTTAGAGAGAAACCTCTGATGTCTTCAGACCGATTTTCAAGAAATAGTTGCTTCATAATTTTTCTGAAATAAATAGCACCTAGAACACATCACTGCTTCAAAGCATTGTAAATTTTTTTAAATAAATAGATAGTAGTGAAATACCGGCCTTGTCAACGGAAAACGAGCAGAAACACCTGAAGAAACAGAATTAAAACAGAGCATATATAATACCTAGTAATGCTGCAGGGAGATAATATAGATGTGTGAGCTAAATGCATAGATAATTAAAAAAAATGCAGGACATGAAAAATCTGGAAAATTATGAATCACAGGCATCAAATCAGAGAGGCAATATTCACTAACTGGAAAAATGCAAGAGTTCACAAGGACAATATTTGTGACACATAGGCTCAATTATTGAGAAAAATAAACACTTGGTTAAGCAGGCATAAAGGAACACAAACGACAATCTCTGACTCGTGAAATCGCCCTACAACATAGACTACATAAGCCATCAAATTTGAAGTATCTTGATACTTCAATGACTTCAAGGAATCAAATTCTTAACTGGTAGGCAATCACAAAGATAATATATTTATCAAAATCACAGATTGAGAGGCCAAATTTGTTATGAAGAACCTTATAAGACAAGCACTAGAGATGGATACAGGAGTAAAAGACCACACTAAAGTTACCAATAGTGCCACAAGTTAAACTTACTGCATGATGCAGCAAATGTTGGGAAAACCATTCGATTTTTCCCAAAAACTTCACGGAAGACGGAGAATACTTCCATTTAGTTGCCAATCTCAAAACATATGGCGCTTGAAATGGACCATATAGAGGCGTAATTTCAATATATTCAATTATATCCTTTTGAATCATGTGAATTGGAGTACATGCGGTGTTTATTTTTAGTTGAGTACAATACCAGTAGAATTAAGTTTATTCAGTTTTCCTCCCCATAATTGGTCATAAAGAGGTCCGATTTGAATATAAGCGATAGGATCCTTTAGAACCCAGTGAATCAGAATACAGGCCTAATAGCTCACTATCAAATTCCTAAACAATCAGCAGACAAAAGTTTATTTAGTTTTCCCAGCCAAAACTTATAGCCTAAGCTAATTTTCAGTTTAATAAATAGATTTCAATACACTATGGTCAATACCTTCCACTAATAGTCTGAGCATCTTTGTCAGCCTACAGACATCAATCAACAAATATGAAAAAAGATTAAAAATTGTGAAAGAAATCTCCCAAATTTGAATGATGTGTTATAGCTCGATATGCACAATATATTCATACATAGCAAGTCATAACTTTCTCATTGACTTGAGACTGACCCTTGCTGATGAAGATGAAGAAATAAGAGAAGCAAATTCCTAAGGTGGGAAGGCCCAATAGAACTCTAGCAAACATGATACTACTAGAACTTGATCAATTTGTAAAAGATTGTGTACTATATTAGGAGTCCTTGAATCAAAAAGTTGCTAAGATCAGAAGAGCGAAGCATGCTTCAACCAATTTATAATCAGATCATATTCAATATGATTGAGCAATAGACATGTATCACCATGAATGTGACAGTTTTCAAATCATAATAACTACAACTACAAGGCAAATGTCCGACTCCTATTCTAAAATTTTACAGACCACAAGGCCACTCCAAAATCTCAGATTGCTCAACTACTTTTAATGCCAGAAAAATGAACACGGAGATAATGGTTCAAGAGTTCTACACTATACGGAGATATATAAATCGGGGCTACTTTCAATGATTTTCTTAAATTACCAAACCAAATAAGCAGAACAGAGAGTAACAAGAAAAAGAAAAGTAATCTCCTTCATACTTCATACATTTCAAGAAAAACACAAAATTATTCGAGCTTAAGATGAAGTGAAAAGAAGCGGCACAAATAGCATCCAATTTCAGACGAAAAAATGACAATTCAACAGCTAAAATCTTCATCGGCATAAAGTATTGGCAACGATCAAATTACAATCAGCGAAAATTAGCAAAAAGAAAAGATATGGCAACAAATTTGAACAACCATTTACCGTTACTGTTCTTCTTGGCCATGGCTCTGATAACAAACGAATGACACCCGGGAGAAGACGAATAAGAAGAAGAAGCGAGCTTGCGCTTGAAAATCCTGATCTCGAGTCCAGAACTCCATGAATTTGATTTCTCAGGAATCATCGAAGAATTCCTAATCCATAGAGGGCTATAGCTCGAATTCTTCACCTGCACTGCCCAGAAATCCATTAAGAGAAGGAAATCGCGCAACGATTCTTCAGGAAAATGAACAGAGCGAGACTGGAACGATTAAGAGAGGTTGAAGATTCGCTTGATTTGGGTAATGAAAAGGAAAGAAGCCCACTACTACTTTTACGTTAGGGACGATGACGGAAATAGGGGTTTCATTGCTTTGTTTTTTTTTCCCATTATCCAATAAATTCAATTGTTTGAATGAACTTACTTTTAAAAGAAAATTAAGCAGCTATAAGTTGCATTATAAACTTAAATAGATTATAAATTTTATGATTATGTGACATATGTAATATAAATATTTAAATTGATGGTGTGAAAAAATGGTACTAATAATAGATTGTCTACTTAGATTTGAATTGTAATTTTTTTAATGTAAAGTAATAATAAAAAATAAAATAATTTTCTTAATAAACTAAATTAATTTTTAAAATATTACAAATTAATTGTGCAATTTTTTATTTAAATGTCTATTTATTGAAGATCAAATAGGCATAGACATTTCATTGGAGAATTTTTTTTTGAATTAATGTCTATTAATGCTTATGTGTTACGGTGACTAATATAATAGACATTTCATTGGAGATGTTTTAAAGTGATTATTACATTGTGAGTGTTGATTGCTTCGCAACAAATATTATTTCTTTTTTAAGTAATAAATAAATGTTATAAGTGTTATCATTATTGTTGACAACTCATAACTTTGGACAATAGTTCAACTAAAAAAATATTCTTTATCAATTTATTAGTCATAAAATAGATAGTAAGGCCCTATTTTTTAGGACTTTATAGAGTTGAACTGAACTGATTAAAATTGAACTGAACTAAACTTATTAAAGCTGAAGTGAACTGAACTGAAATTATTAGAGTTGAACTAAACTCAACTGAACTTAATAGAATTTAAGTAATACAAATATATAATATAACTTGATAGAAAAAGTAAACATTAAATAAAATAATTAATAAATTAATTAAACTTATAATAGCAAATTAATGATATACAAAAAATGACAGACAATTTTATTAAAACATATTATCATTGTTAAGATAAAACTATATTGCTGAAAATATAAAATCATAATAATAATAATAACTATTAAAATAATTAATAACTCATAAGCCGACCATAGGCAAACAAATAATATGTTAAAGTCGTCATTGTTATTGTCTCTTTCAATAAAATTCCAAATTTGTTGAGTAATTGAGTTTCGAACTGCAGTCAATGTGAGTTTGTGATTCTCATCAAACATTATTATTATTATTATTATTATTATTATTATTATTATTATATAAGTTTGTTGGAACTTGTTGAAACTAAACTGAACTGAACTTATTAGAGCTGAACTGAACTGCACTGACTTATTAAAATTTATTAAAACTGAACTGAACTAAATTAAACTTATTTTCTTTATTTTACGTCTAAGGGAACAAGCCCAAGTCATGTTGTATATTTTATTATATATTTGGTCTTATTCTTACCAAAAGAAATATATTTGGTCTTTATATTTTATATGTAATTGATTTGGTTCATTTGCTAAAACTTCGTTTGATTTTTTTTTTGTTATTTTAGAATGTGTTCCGTAAAA
>CAOJBJ010120828.1:0-10382 GCA_948291685.1 Euphorbia celastroides
TTACAGATTCTTTATCATAATTTTTATTTCATGTTCTTCTCTCACGGTTCAATTTAGTTGGTTGAAATAATTCGGTTCGATTCGATAGAGTTGAATGATCTTTCCTATTTTTATTGGTTCATTTATTTTTCAATATAATAAGCATTATCGGTATAATTATTCCAGCTGTTGTCGTAATAACCTAATCGAGTAGTATGTTTTTAGCAACGGATACATTTGTTACTCTCATTCTTTTTTTTAATATATAATTAGTAAATCCTTAAAGCTCATTCTAGTTAAATAAAAATCTTTTAATCCAGAGACGGAGGGAGGAGGGGGCCGCTGGGTCACGTTGCCCACCAAACTCCGGGAAACACCTTTTCCTTCGTCGGAATGTTGTTTTAAATGGAAAATGGTGCCCACCGTATTGTTGCCGGAAAAGCTTGAAAGGTTTAATAATGAGGGTAAAAGGTAAAAAAAAGAAGAAAAAAAAGAGGAGTGCTTCGAAAGTCGTGAAAAAATTATAAAAAATATAAAACTCTGACAACAAAATTAAATGCAATACCTTTTCTCTTATTCTCTCTCACACGTCCTTCCTCTATTTTCTTTGTCAAACTAACTTCTTCAATATAAAAAAAATAATATGAAAGGAAATACAATACAAGTAACTTATTTATAAAAATAACTTCTCTCAATAAAATACAATCCCTCTCTATCAACTGTTATACAATCCTTATTCTACTTAGTTTTTTAATTGTTTTATATTAAGTGAGACCCATATTTTAATTAAAACTATTCAATCATCATTAAATATATTGATATTGGATGGATCATTTTTTAATTAATGATTAACCACATAAAAAAAGAGTAAATAATTTAAAGCCAGAATTTTAGATCCGGATTTCATTAGAATACGCATAACTCTTCTTATATAATTAAGCATTTCAAATAAAACAAGCCAACATCTTTCTTATATTGTGGAAAATATTTGTCGTCAACAAATTTCATAAACTAACTTAAAAATTGATTAAAATACATAATCTTTTCATTTGTTATGGATAAATTCACGAAACCGTTTTAATTTTTTGTTTTCGTTTCATATTGCTAATTTACCTAGTTTGAGTGCCCCCACCGAACCAAAAATCCTGGCTTCACCACTGCTTTAATCAACACGATCTCTAATGCGATGGAGACACGTCTTACATAGGTGAATACCCCCATATAGCGACAAACTAGACACAGGTTCTGGCTCTGATATTAAATGTAACACTCAGCGAAAGCGATGGACACCACAAATCCCTACACATGGTATGATATTGTCCATTTTGGACTAAAAGCCCTTATAGTTTTGCTCTTGGACTTTACCACAAAAGACCTCATACCATTGAAGATAGTGGTCCATGTTTATAAGCTATTCAAATTCCTACAATCTTTCCATGTGAGATATTTGTTTGTCCAACAACATCAAATATCAAATGCAGCCACAACAATATCAACAATGCTATTGAATGCTTATGTTGGTAACTCTAATTTAACTACGGAGTAAACATTTTTTTATCTTTCGAGAGTGCTCAACTTATAAACACTTTTAACTTGTAAACAACATAAAATTAAGAAGCTATAAACTGTTTTTGTAGTTTATAGGAAGTTTATAAAATTTGATTAAATAGTATAATATACCCAACATAATTCTCTATATTAAAAAGTCTTTGTTTCTTACATTTTATATATGTCTATTTAATTGTTTATTAAACTTTTTTTTAAAAAAAAATTGTTTTATATGGGCTTACATTAAATTAAAAGAAAAATTTCTAACCCATCTCGGATATGGTTCGAACCTAAAACGTCTAAACACTACAAGTTTTACCTTATCCACTAGACTAAAGCATCAACTACTAATTTCACTAATTGCAATAAAACTTCTAAAATACTATCTACTAACCATTTAATTTTATATCAATCACTTCCATCATTTAAAAGTCAGATCTAAAACCTTTTTGAACTAATTATTTTTCATTTTCGTATGACTTTAACTATCTTATAAATCTCTACCTAGGATCCATTATTACTAGTGATTGAATGTACTTACCAATATAACACAAATTGTGTATCCAAGAAAAAAAAAACAATCCTTGTGTAATTTCAATAGCCTTTTGATATCTATAGCTTTTGCTAATGCTAATGATTGTTGTTATTCTAGATTTTCTTTTCTCGTTGAAGTTGCTTTTCAATACTTTTAAACCTACTATTTAAAGTTGTTTTTCAAACAGCAAATTTTAATTTTAAAAAAGTAGTTTTAACCATTTTCAATTTATTCACATAAATGACTAAAACGAATTGTGTCATAATAACAACAATTTCAAACATGTCCGAATTAAAGTAAAATATTTAAGACTAACATTTTAACTAAGGGTTGATGTGGGGATGAAAAATTTGCATTAAGAGTCAATTAATGATAATGTTAATTTGTCCTACATTAATTTATATCCAATCCCTGTCTCTGTACTCTGATTTGGAATCTTTACCAGTTCATTAAACAGCTAATCCACTTTCTACAGATAAGCTCTGTGGTTGAGTCATTTTCTTTCCTCTGCTCCTTTTCCCCTCCCCTTTGAAGATTACAGGTGAGAAAAATTGCTAAATTCTCAAATTTTCCTCTTTTTTTCCTTCAAAAAACACATCAATTCCATATCTTTTCTCAATTTCAATCCAGATTGAACACATGGGTCTTTGATGAAATATATATTTACCAAGTTTTGGCCTTGATTTTTCTGGGTCTGCTTGATTTCTGCTGTTTGTTTGCTTTTCCCTTTAATCAATTTTTTGATTCTCTCTATCTCCTTTCTCCCTGGTGATTTCAATTGGGAATTGGATTTAAGGTTTTCAGGGGAATGGGCTGATTTAAGTATTTGTCCATGGTTAATCAGTAACTGATTGAATTCAATTAGGGAAATACATGATTATTGTAGTTCTTAGGTCTTAATTATGTCATGATCAATTTCTTTCACTTTTGTGGCTGAAGTAACTATGATGTTTTCTATAATGCAATTCAGATAGCAGGAAAACTCTTTCACTTTTGTCGTTTCCCGTTTCGGGTCTACTTAGGCCCTTTTGAATTGAGTTTTGAAGCTTGAAACTTTGATGTCGTTATGCTTATGTTAGGCTCTAGTATCTGCTTAATCTGACTCTTCACTAAATTTGATTATAACTATTGTTAAATGTAAAATGATAAGCACCTGATTGTGCCTGTTTGAAAACTCACTATATATTTGGTGTTGCGGGTTTTTCATTTTGTGTCCACATCCGCGGTTCAAAATTGAGTTTTCAAGCTTGAAAGTTAGATTTTTGTATGCTTATATTAATCTTTAGTATCTTTTCAGATTTCTTAAACACTAACGCTTCTCATTTCGCGCCTACAAAGGCCCTTTGAAATTGAGTTTTCATGCTTAAAAGTTTGGTTCTAATGCTAATGTTTGGCTAGATTATCTGTTTACTCCGATTCTTTGCTAAATTCGAGTATGACTATTGTGAAATGTAAAATGATTAGCACCCGATTGTTTCTGCTCTTGTGTGTTAATGTTCTCATAATCGATTTCTTCGATTTTTGCTGCTGAAGTAACTTAGTTTCATTTCAGGTCCTTGGATTTCGGTTCGGGTTTCATGCTATAGCAAGCTTTGAACTTTAATTCATTAATAGCAATGGGGTCTGAAGGGCCTCCTGCTGTGACAATCCATGTGACCGGGTTTAAGAAATTCCATGGAGTTTCAGAGAATCCAACCGAAACAATTGTAAGTAATCTCAAAGAGTACATGAAAAAGAAGGGGTTTCCAAAGGGAGTTGTTCTAGGAAGCTGTAACGTTCTCGAAACTGCTGGACAAGGAGCAATCATTCCCCTTTACCAGACATTGCAAACTGCAATGAACACCGAAAATTCTCAATCTTCGAATTCAGCTCGAACTATTTGGGTTTGTAGCTTGTTAGATACTTATAAAAAAGTTTTAATCTTTATACAAAATTCGTGTTCTTTACCTTGTGTGATACCCTTTTCAGGTACATTTTGGAGTTAACAGTGGAGCAACAAGATTTGCTATTGAACAACAAGCTGTTAATGAAGCAACTTTTCGGTGTCCCGATGAGATGGGATGGAAACCACAGGTTAAAATTTCAAACTTTTTATGTTGTTTCGGCTTTACCAAGTTATCTTTTTCCATTGACCAAATGAATAAGTCGGTTCAGTTAAATATACATTACTGTTGTGCAGAAAGTGCCAATTATTCCTTCAGACGGTGGAATAACTAGAGCACGAGAGGTACATTTTCTTAGATCTTCAGAGTCTTATAATGATCCGTTTTATTTAAAATTGACACCGAACAAGATTTTATATTCATTTATTCGCTTATAGACAACTCTTCCTGTTGAGGAGATCACGAATGCTTTAGCAAAGAAAGGTTTTGAGGTGATGGCATCAGATGATGCGGGTCGATTTGTGTGCAATTATGTGTATTATCACTCGCTTCGGTTTGCAGAACAAAACGGGAGCAAGTCACTCTTTGTTCATGTGCCACTTTTCCTTACTATAGACGAGGAGACTCAAATGCAATTTGCTGCTTCATTGTTGGAGGTACTTGCTTCATTAATTTAATGGAATTGTGTTGTTCTTTGACTTAGCTGCATTTTTCGAAGAAGTGAAGGGATGCTTGTATTGGGATGTTGAATAAAAGATGAGTGTAAGTGAATGAATAGAAAAAAGACGTGTTTGTGTTTCGTATTACATGATTTATAAGGTCTCTATGGCTCATCTATAAGGTTCTTGATATAGAATCTTGTGTTAATATGTGAATATGATATCGGTTTCTTTATCTTTGGAATTTTATTTGTGATTGAATTGTACCATTTTCACGAATTATAGAGCAGATTGAATGGCTCGATGGCTAGACTAGGATTAGAGTTTAACTCAGATGGATCTACAAATAGAGTTAGAACTTCTCTAACTATTCACAAGAGTCTAGAATCGAGTATCATTTATTGAAAAGAAGGAAAACTCGGTTCAAGTATCAATATTGTTCGGTAATATTTCATTTGTCATAGCAATTCGGGTTATCATGTTCGGGTTGAACACAGTATCTTAGCTTATCTTCTATGCCTTCAAAGCAGAGAAAAGGCCATAACCCTATGTTTTATCCTCGAGAGTTGTGGTTCCCTAGGCTTCCGATGCTGCAGTAAGATTAAATTTCAACAGAAAGATGTAATGATATTTGGACAACAACAATAACAACTACAAAACTCTAACACAATTGTTTTACAAACTATACAGTTATACATCATAACGATTTTCAGAATCGACGCAGACTAATATCACTCTGTGACTATTTACCTAAAAATGATAAAATCGATGTACTCCGAAAACTTAGGAGAAAATAATGGAGCTTTATTTAGAGGATCTAGTCCTGTTACATGGAAAAAGAAACCATCACATAAAATGAATCAGTTGTACACTTTTTAAGTACGTAACACGTACATTGTAGATGAAGAGTTCCTTTTTTCTGCATAAACGAACCGAGTCTTGTACACATATCGAAATCAGTTACGTTTGTATCACAAACATCAACTTGTAAGCTAAGCTAATAAAAAAAACGTAAAGAGTTGAAAATATAGCAATTGAATTGATTAGGCAAATTAAGCCTCTAATTAAAGCCGCCAAACTCTAGTTATTAAAATTTAGTATTGTAATTTGAAAAAATTGAGAAGTGAATGTACCTTATTCCATGACTCGGTCCACAAGTTATATTCTTTATATCAACATTGTGACAACCTCCTCCAATCGTCCCCTTAAATCATATAAAACAAGTTAACATAATTAGAAATCTACATTATTCAATTAATTAAAGCCGAACACATTTATCGCTCTCTGGACTCAAAATTAAACGCTTTATTGACACCCTGAGAACTTTTAAAAGTTGTTAATGTAGAGGTGAGATATCTTGAGTTGGAAACCCAGCCTCTTCAAGGTTTATATAATTATTCAAAAAAACGCTGCAGAGATAAAGTGAAACACTACCATCAAATTCAAGAGTATAACTGTAAATTTTGTGAGTTTTGGGCAGCTATTGATGTTTAGTAAACATTGACCCTATCTCTATATACAACGCTTAATCGGAAAATTATACAGAGAGTCGGACTTTTGACGCTCTGCTCTCATTCAATTGTTTATTATTTTTGAAACCAAAAATTAATTAAGTGTTAGTCAACTATGAACCGTCAGGTGAGAAGAGGGTGCAAAAGCCGGCTCTCTATGTAAAATTCACTCTTCATCAATCGACCTTTGTATGGTGTCCTACAGTTTTTCTTACCAAATATGTATTCGACTAGCAATTAATGGAAAAATAGTATTGAAAAGATCGGAATATTTACCGTTGGATTGTGAATACGAACATTGTTAGTGTTCTCGACATGAATTCCATCTGTGTTCGGGCTCCAAGATGGTGATTTGATATTTAGGGATTTCACTTCAATATTTTCACAATTATCAAATCGGAAATGAAATTGAGGACTGTTCTTCACTCTTAATCCTTCAATTGTCAAATTCGAGCTCCTATAAAACCTTAGTGCCTGCAATTAACTTGATTTACAATTAATAATTTTTGCATTTTCTTTCAAATAGTTGTAGTAATTGTGCTGCCAATATACTTACGACAGGGCTATCGCAAGGGCCGACAACATCTGTTCCATTAATCTCCTTCTGCAATAAAAAGTGCCAAAAAATAGAACTTAATTAGTTAAATATTGAAATATAATAAAACCAAGAGCCTTATTCTGTAGTTTTCAACTAAAATGGTTCAGAATAGCTACAATGACGACAATGACTTTTATTCCAAGTGATTTAGTTGTATAAGTTTCTAAAATTTCGGATCTGGACGAGTTACTTACTTTGTGAGGCTTACAAGGGAGATCCCACCATTTTTCTCCTCTACCATCAATGGCACCACCTTCATGGAATGAAATTCCATTGATCCTGTAAAAGACTAGCCATTGTCTCCATAAGGGGCAAGAACTCCCACCGGCAGCCGGAATCCCAAGCCATTTTAAATGCCTGAGTGTCATTGGAAACACCATTTCCGGTAGCCCCAAAATCCAACACGTTAAAAGTTTTTGTGACATTATTATCGGGTTTGGGTTCAGGTTCAGGACTCGGAACCATTGCTACATAATTTGGAGCAGAAGCCGGGGGAAGAGAAATTGTGAGGCTAAAAACAATGGATTGTTGAATGAAGAAAATTGAGGAGAAAATTAACAGGGGAAATAGGGGAACTTTCATGGTTTAGTTGGGGTGATTGAGATGACGGATTTGATTATGGTTTTTAATGGGTTATGAGATTGAATTCATTTGGTATTTATAGATGAAAAAAAGTCGAATAAATTTTTTAATTGGAGTGTAGAGTAGGCCTTTTTGATAATGTAGGTGTAGCCCAAATTGCGGTTTCACGCCTTTGGCAATTGCAATTGAAGTAACCAAGTTGGATTGTTCATTTTTGGAAGATTTTGAACACTTTTTATAGAGATAAAAAGATTTTATGTATATAATTTTTAATTAATATAAAGGAATGTGCTCCAACTTAGCAGTTTGAAATACCGAAAGTGTATCCTTAATCGTCAATACCATAACTTTTCGCATAACTTTTCGGATCTACGCGCTGACCTTCGGGGACTTGCCAGCACGTAGATCTCGAAAAGTTATGCGATTTAAAAAGTTATGGCAGTAAGTAATGTTATTAAATACTAATGGCCGTGTTTAAAAGTTATATAGTCGTTTTCATATATTAATGGCATTTTATGTTAGAGTTGTAAATTATGGGATTTGAACCCAAAAATCTATACTTGTTGCATTTTCTAACAAAGTGTGGTGGCATTAGACTGAATCTAAATGTTACTCCAATTTAATGTGCATTTATAGAGTGGTGAAAATTGAGGTATGACTCGATCCTCAATACGAGACATGTATAGTTTGTTTATTTAAAGCAAGACCATGCAATAACATTCTACAGAAGTATTTTTACAATCGACCTAAGTTCATACATTGATTTATAGGAGCAATTTGTTGATAGATTATAAATAGTTATAGATATGTTTGAATTCAAAACATATAGAAGAGAGGCTTAGCTTGTATTATTAAGTCAAATGCACAAAATAATTATATCAATGCCCAAATTGAAAACCAACAAAAAAACTTGGTAAATTTGAACTCTAGTTGATAAATGAGAAGTGTAATTAATCCTCCAGTATAAGCATCATGGTGTGTGACCACTAGAAGCACTAAAACAACTTGCAACAAGAGAAGACTTATAAGCAAGTGCGGACTTATAGAAAATACAACGCTATAACTGTCATTTAACCATCCAAATTTTTATGTTTACTCAAACTTTTTGACAATTTGATCTACGAAAAACTATGTCAACAATGTCATTTTACCAAGATCTGGATTACTGAATGTGGTATTAATCTATATTTTCAATTGAAAATTCTAGAACCAATTGTATGGATAAATTTTTAATTTAGTAATAATTTTAAGTCTTAACTGACATTAGAGATTATGCATATGTAATGGTGGAAATGTGTCATTATTGTGGTGATATATTAAAAAAATTGAAGCATAAGACCGACCAATTCCATTTAGACAATTAATATGAGTTTTGAGTTCTGCTGGAATAATTTAGGTTTTTGTGACTATAATATTCGTCTAACGTATGATTATTGCTATCTATTTTTAACTCTGACCAATATTTTCCCACTTAAAAGTTTTTTTAATTATGTTTTGCAGAAACTCAACCAAATGACTAATGAAACACTTATGAGTTGGTCTAGCTTCTTTTGCTGCCACAAATTTATGCCCACTTTACTTTGTTTTTTTGTCTTTACTTAAATTAAGGGGGTCAATTTTACAATTTAAAATATAATGAAGGTTTTGGCTTTAATAGTAAACACATTGCATTCCATTTTATTAATTTTTGTAGCAGCATTTGAGAAATTAAAGTGGGAAAAAATGGTAAAGTGGATAATGTTTCAGGCTTCAATGCTTTGGACGGCTGTACACGACTATTTTTTTATGACAAAAAGATTTTTTTCCCTCTTGTTATATAGTAAATTTTTGGCGGGGTTTGTGGGTTCGAGTCAAACTAATAAAATGCTTTTTCTTAAACACATTTTGGTCCGTTTATAACATGTTTGAGATTTTAGTTGCATGGGAGTTGTGTTTGGAATTGTTCAATAAATATTCAATGAATATCTATATACATTGATATCATCAGAATAAAATATATGACCCATTTATAAGAGGTCAAAGAAACAAGTTCATATGAGGACCACATCAACTCAGTCAACCCTGTTTAAGGGGAGTAACGGGCAAGACGGTTACGTCCAGGTATGGACGTGGCCCACTCAACATGATGAGGCCGTTATTAACTGCCCATCAATGTAGAGACTGAAACCCCGCCATCACTGAATAGTCGTTACCTTCCCTCTTCCCCTTAAATAGAGACGAAACAGGCCAAAGGAGGTAGCTCAATTCTCCACAATCTCATTATTCAACATTCTCTTTCAATATCCCCGCTAACTTAAGCATCGGAGGGGCTTCACCGATTCAACGACAAGTCGCTCTAACCCAATGAGGGAATATGTGGCGGTCACGAGAAAAAAGACACACTGATTAGGAAGGCGAAGCTTCTGGGAGTTTATTGGCCTACGATGGACTTAGATGCCCAGAAGTTAGTGCAAGAATGCAGGGAGTGTCAAGCATATGCTAGGAACATCAGGGTGCCAGCAACAGAACGCGCACCATTGAGGTCTGCCTGGCCATTCTCTACTTGGGGGGTGGATATTGTTGGACCATTTCCCATGGCTCGGTACCAGAAGAAGTTTTTGATCGTGGCAGTAGATCACTTCTCAAATGGGTAGAGGCGGAACCAGTAGCGACCATCTCGCCAAAGAAGGTGATTCAGTTTTTTTATACGCAAATTATTACTCGCTTTGGTATACTGCACTCCATAGTCTCTGATAATGGAACACAATTTAATTGCAAAGCCTTTAAGGCATACTGTGGGGCGTTACATATCAAATTACACTTCACCTCAGTTTCATATTTGCAATCCAATGGGATGACCAAAGCCACCAACAAAATATTGGTGGAAGGATTAAAAACTAGAGTGCTGAAGAGTGGGTCTTCCTGGGTGGAGGAACTTCCACATGTTTTGTGGAGTTACCGAATAATGCCCAGAACTGACACAGGCGAAACCCCCTTTTTGCTAACTTATGGGACAGAAGCTATTGTACCAGCAGATATTGGAGCCCCCATTGAGAGAGTGCTCCAATTCGTTGGTGAAACTGAAAATGAGGAGAGACTCCGAGCTAA
>CAOJBJ010121434.1:0-14492 GCA_948291685.1 Euphorbia celastroides
TAAAAATCAAACTAAGAGCAAAACACATTATACACATGCAACTTAATACTTAAAACAACTAGAATTACACCAAAATACAAGTCATAATCAGTCAAAAGATAGGGTCAAAATGACCCCTATCAGGTAGTGCCTCTAATAGCAAGGGTCCCAGTTGGAAACCATTTTCAGTCAAGAAAAAGAAAGGATTAGTGATATTAGGGAGCAAGTTCAACGTGGTTATAAGCTGGTTACTAAGCTTCATATGAGTCTTTTATTTTCTTTTTCTTTTCTCTTGTTTTTATCTTTCTTTTCTTATTAATAAATGGAGCTGGTGTTTTGCCTAGGTCAGCTTGTATTTAAAAAATTGTATTTTATTTTGCATTTATCACAAAATTGTTCAATTTTGACGCAACCAACTTTTTAATGAATAGTTGTTTTGTTAGTTTGACTTCAAACAATGTATATGTATGTTTTTATTAGTACTGTAGGTATTTTAATGATAGAAAAGATATATGAAAACAAACAATTATTAAAGTTAACTAACAATTAATCACTATAGTTCCCAGCTCGCTTTAAATTTGCATAAGTGTCAACCTATTTTGGGTCTTTCTCCTTGAGTTATGCCAAACAAGGAATTTGTTTGAGTATATATTTTTTTCTATGCTTGTTATCAGATTCCATATAACATGAGATTTAGATTAAGTTGGTTGAATGTTTTTGTGGCTTGTAAATAGACATCAAGGTTGTATTTACATTTGAGTGTAACTAATGAATTTCAAATAATTTTAAAGTACACATTTCAATGTAGAGGTGTGAGATCCTGAGTTTGAACAAGTCTCTTCAAGGTATATATAAGGGGTGAGTATTCGGTTCAACTGGAACCAAACCGAACTGAATTGATTCAACCAATCTACTAAATATGCATTATAATTTTTACCGAATCAAACTAAAATTACAATAAAACCTGAATCAAACCTAACGAAAATCGGTTTTTATAATAAAATTCAATAAAATTTTGGTAATTCAAAAATAATAATTAAAATTAAGTAATTCTGTTGAAGTAGTTCTGTTCGGTTCCAATTGAACCAAATTCTCACCCGTAATTTATTCAATATTAAAAAAAAAAAAGATAGTTTTAGAGTTAATCACATTTCTCTCAAATTTTGTTACCTTCCATCAAAATTTTTCATTTCTTTTACTTTGTTAAAAAGAGAGTGAAATATAGGATATCAACAGCTTCAAACTCGTTATAAAACAATGTGATGGATGAAAAGCAACCACTAAATATCGTTTACAGTAGAAATTAAACTAAAAGGTGATGAGCTTTTTGTATCCTAATTAAAGAGATTTAAATCATTTTATTTAAAAGATTCCTAAATTTTGTACAATATTAGTATTTTTTTTAAAAAAAAACAAGGCCTGATGTCTGAATGTCTTATTTGTGCCAAAATTTTCAGTTGAGAGCCTAAACTTATAAAAAGTGGTTTAAATAACGGTCTTCACGCCACTTTACTAGATGCAGCCCCGCGCATGTAGCACACTCACCTACCACCTCAGCATTTTGACTATTCCAACCAATACTACGTGACCATGGCATGACACCTCTTAAAAATTAAAAAATAAAATAATGAAAACAAAAAAAACCCAAATTAACTCATCATGCCCCTCCCCTTCTCAAATTCGTCGTCTAAAAAGAACCAAAATTCATCACCCCTGATCGAAGCGCCTCCCATTTGAGCTCCCCTTCTCAAATCGAATCCTCGTCGCCCTTCTCCCGCTCTCCCCACCGCCGCCCGTTCTCAACCCTTCTCTAGTCGCTGCCAAATCTGGGTATTGACGGGATTTGGGAGTTCTTTTGACTGGATATGTTGCCATTTTGGATTTTTCCGGTGATGGCGACGAGATTTGGTGGTTTGAAGAGTTTGAAAGTTGTTAATGAGAGCGAGGGGATCTGAGGGTTTGACGGGATCTGGGGCTTTAACGGGATCTAGGGGTTTCGACAGTTTTGGGGCACCGACGGGTTGCAAGTTGGGCGTTCCGACTTTTGATTACCGGATTTGAGAGAGGGGGATGACGACGGCGGTTCTGGTTGAAGGGTTAGGGTTGGATTTTCTCAGAGTAGGGCGTCGGCAACTGTTGCTGGGGTTTGGGGTTAGTTGTTTCAACTAGTTTTCAGGGTTTTATATTTTTGGTTGATTTTTTTTTTGTTTTTTGGTTGATTTAAGTGGATTGTTTTTTGTAGATTTTTTGGTGATTTTTTGTTGATTATCGCCAGATTTTGTTGCCGATTTTTTTTTGGCCGGAGTTTTGGTCATGGGATTATCGTAGCCGAAGTTTTGGTTCCTAGATATGTTGGTCGCCGAAATTTTGGTCAATATTTCACTGGAATTTTGGTCACCGGAAAATGTTTTGGTCGTGGAATTTTCCTCCGATGCCACATCGGATGCCACGTCAGACAGAGGCCCTCACCCGAATCACTTTTTCAAACTTTGAGCCTTCAATTGGTGACCTGCAAAGATTATGTCCTTAACTGAAAATTTCAACATAGATGAGACCCTGAATAGGGCATTGGGCCCAAAAACACTAATCTTTTTGTTTTTATCACAACTAGTGTAGTACTTATATGATGCATGGTTATGTCTAAAAGTCAAATTTTATATTTAGAAAATATGTAAAGCTAAAAAATTTCATATATCGCCTACCAAATAAATTGCAAAAAACCTTTTCAAATAGTAACCTTCTCTTTCAATTCGTTATATACACGTCTTTATGGAATATGTGATAATTTTTGAGAAATTGAGTCACCTTAAATGACTAATTGATATTTTTTTAATATATATATATATATATATATATATCCTCTTATAAACATATTAGCTCGTGATTTTAATAAAACACATAGAAGTAAAAATGAGTAGCCTAACCATAAAAAATATCAACAACGAAAATGATTAAATTATGAGATTATAATTTTTGTTATTTGGGATGACTAATTTAAATTTTAAAAATATTTTTGTGGGATAATTTTATAGTTATAGATGAATAACTAAATTTTTAAAATATTGAGATAATTTTCAATTAATATTTAAACATTTTAAAAAATTAAGGTTAAAATATTAATTTAGGACTTTTTAGCTTTTAGTAATATATAAATAGATTAGATGTGTATGTATTGTCGGCTTTTTTTGATCGTAGAATTTATACCAATTGTAAGAGACAAGTTTTATTGGAAACAAAATCACAAGACAAAGTTACCTAAAATTGAATGAAAAGTATAGATGGTATCAAACTATATAATAAACCCTTCAGAATAGAAAAAGAAAAAAAAAGATAAAACTGTTGCGCACATCCAATTACTTAATAAATGGTACATAGAATGCAATTCAATTATCTGTTACTAGAAATAAAATCTCAATCAACATTTTTATGAGAATGCTGAGTGAAACTTTTCTGAGATGCAACAATTGCGTAACAATGTTTACAACAATCGTAGAAACATTGTCGAGGTTTATCTTCACATTCTTCATCACACCTCATGATGCATTCTGGATCTAAACTCTTCACAGTATCACCATTACTTGAACTCATGATTATCATAAGTAACATCCCCAATCCCAATATATAAATTGACTTCATAATACTTCTCCCCTCCAATTTTAGTTTTGTTATTCTAATTTTTTTTCCTCTTCTCTTCTTAAATGCCGATTGCATTTAATTGTCAATATCTCATAGAATTGCAATGGATATTGTTTTAAAATCAAAGGATATCAACTTTTATATTATACTTGTTATTTTTGTCAGTTATTATCTTATTTTAACCAATGCTACACATTCTCTGATGTATATTAGATTTCAGTTCATATATCATTTATGTACATATGCCAATATGTTATCTCATTCATGTACGTATGCTAATAGCGGTTTATTAGAGTGCTAAAAAGTTCCATTCTCCAAAGTAAGGTTTTAGATTTAATTTTTGAGATTCGAAAATATTTCCCTTAAGGAAGCTTACTCTATTAAGGGGCTATCTTTACTACAGTGCGTGTTAGTTGATGCTTCACACTTCTAAAGTTCAAAAATTAGTAAAGTCTTAAAGTTGGGACAATCTTAAGCATTTATTGAATTAATCTTAATGGCTGAGATTTGTTAAATTGTTGACCCCACACACAACAACAAACAAATCTTCATTAAATTCAACTTTACAACTTTACTAATTTTAGAGAATCCTTTTCCATTAATTTCTAGTTGTAACCCATTATAGATGAAGTGAATTATGAAGTCCTTTTTAGATTATGTAATACCCTCTCTGTTTTTTATTAAGTGACCTTTTAGAAATTGTTTCTAAAATTAAGAAACATTAATTAGGGATATAAGTTTACTAATTTACTCATATTTAATGTGAAAGTCTATCTAGTAGAATGGATACAAATAAATGATGTATAATTAATAGAGCAATAAATACTATGAGTAAAATTGAAAGAAGTAAGTAAATATATATCCTAAAAGGTAAGAAGGACACTTAAAAGAAAATAAGAAAAATTGGTTAAAAGACCTAATAAAAAACGGAGGGAGTAGAAACATAAAAAAAACAAATGATAATTTTGAGAAAGAAAGCTAGTTGAAATATTATTTATATATAATATTTTTTCATTGTTTTGTCAAACTGTTTTCACCAAGACCTTTGTTTTCAAGCTTTTAAGGATAGTAACAAATTTTTATTGTGGAAAAACTAAGTAGAGTGTTCTTAATTAATTAATATGGAGAACCAAAATGTGTATAAAAAAATCAAAATTTAATGTTTAATAAAAAGTTTGCAAGAGCTACTTATTGGGACAACAGATGAGGCAACAATATAAAACAAGTCATTTTTATAACTCATTATCACAATTTATTACTTTGGAGCTTAGGACATCTTCAATAGATTGTGAGTTCTATGATTCTGTGACATGTATAATAGACATTTAAATTGATAATGTCACAAAGTAGACACTACAGTTTAAAAAGTAGCCACGATAGACTGCCTATTTTAATGTGCATTGTGATTTTTTTGAATAATCATAAAAATTTAAATAACTTTCTTAATTGACATCATTAATATTAAAATAATATTAAAATTAATTGTACATTATTCTATTTGAATGTCTATTTGTAAAAGTTCAAATAAAAATATGCATAATAAATGATGACATATCATCATGGAAAGAGGGAATGGACATTCTATTGGAAAGTAATTTTTTAATCTTATGTCTATTGTTGCTCATGTGAGAAGATTATAGAATAAAAATTCTATTGAAGATGATCTTAAATACTAAGAAACTCCATTTAATATGTCATTGTAACATATGATAGAAGTACTCGGCATCGTTATGCAATAGGCCTGCTGAGGCTAAGATATTCTGGCAAAATCTTTGATGAACCTTCTGTAGAAACCTGCATGACTGAGAAAACTTCTCACCTCCTTGACTGTCTTGGGTTCAACAAGTTTTTCTATGACCTTAACTTTGGCTTGATCGACTTCTATCCCCTTCTTCAAAATCTTATGCCTGAGCACTATTCCTTTATTCACCATGAAGTGATATTTTTCCCAATTCAGAACCAGATTAGTCTCCTTGCATCTGACCAACACGGCTTAAAGGTTGCTGGAGCGTTACAGAAAAGTTGTCCATGAAGATTTCCACAATCTTCTCGATCATGTCATGAAAGATCGACATCATACATTTTTGAAAGGTTGCTGGAGCGTTACATAGGCTGAAAGGCATTCTTCTATAATCATATACTCCATAAGGACATGTGAATTCAGTCTTCCCTTGATCTCTTAGATGTACCGTAATCTAATTGTAACCAGAATAGACATCCAAGAAGTAGAAAAAATCATGTCCTGCCAACCTTTCCAACATTTTGATCAACAAAAGGAAGGGGGAAGTGATCCTTCCTTGTGGCTTCATTCAGTAATGCAAACTCTTAAGCCGTTGACAGTTCTAGTTGGAATCAACTCGTTCCTCTCATTTTTCACAACAATCATTGCTCCTTTTTTTGGCATCACTTAGACAGGGCTAGTCTAAGTGCAATCCAAAATTAGGTAGATAAACCCAGCATCTAAAAGTTTGATCACCTCCTTTTTTACCACCTCTTTCATATACGGGTTCAATATCCGTTGGGGTTGAATCATTGGTTTATGATCTTCCTACATTAGGATCATATGGAAACATATGGAAGGACTGATTCCCTTTATGTCTGCAATCTTCCATGCAATGGCTTCCTTGTTTTTCCTCAAGACTGCCAGCAACTACTCCTACTGATCCTTGGTGAGCTTGGCTAAAATAATCACTGGCAGGTTGCTTGGAGGATCTATAAATGCATATTCCAAGTGAGATGGTAACTATTTTAGCTCCAGGAATTGAGGTTCTTCCAATGATGTCTACTTTGTAAATGGGAAGATTTTCTCCACCAGTTCGCTACATTCATCTTCGGTCATGGTTTCTGCATTCTCCTCGGCTACCTTACTGGTTTCTGTTGCAATCTCATCCAATACTTTCATGTCAATTTCCTCAAATTCCTGTAAAACAGATTGATTTATGTGCAAGTCAGTAGCATAATAACAATTATCATCACTTGAAGTAGGGTGCTTCATGGCTTCATTCATTTGAAAAACTACTTCTTCATCATGAATCTTCAAATCAATTTACCATCATTGACATCTATCAAGGCTCAGCCAGTAGCTAAGAAAGGCCTTCCTAAAATCATCGGCACATTTAAGTCCTCATCCATGTCTATGACTAGAAAATAAACTAGAAAATTGAATTTTCCAACTTTAACCAAGACATCCTCAGCAACACCTCTAGGGTACCTTAGAATTTTGTCAGCAAGATGTATAGATACCTTAGTAGGTTGCGGCTCTCCTAAACCCAGTTGTTTATATATGTAATAAGGCATTAGATTAGTAATGTCTCCTAAATCACACAATGCATTATCAATGATCATGGTTCTAATAGAAATATGTGCAGAAAAACTCCCTGGATCCTTTAGCTTGGTCGAAAAAGGTTGCCTGCTTTGTAGTATTGAAGAAAAATCTCTGTTGAGCTGAACCATTGACACATTCTCCAACTTCTTCTTGTTTGCCAACAACTCCTTTAGAAACTTCACATAAAGTGGCATTTGGGCCAATGCTTATGCAAAAAGAATGTTAATGTGGAGTTTCTTGAAAACATCCAAAAATTTGTCAAACTGCTTTACCCTATCATGCTGCTTAGCTTTCTATGGATATGAAATCTTAGGTTGATAGACTGGCATAACTTGTTTCTCCTTTCTTGGCTCACTTTGTTACTGAGAAGGTTGTCGCAACCTTTCTTCCTCCTGCTAAGGTTGCTGCTCCTCCTCATCTCCTTTCTCTTCATGTCTTTACTGGACTTCCTTGTTTCCTAGATCATGGTTAGAATCAACAATGACCATACTACTAGTGTTTCTAGCAGTCTTACCACTCCTTAACGTGACAAATTTGCATTCTTCTCACGGATTGGGCTTGATATTGCTTAGTATTGTTCTTTTCCCTTTTGGTGCAACGAAAGAAGCAAGTTGTTACACTTAGGTTTTCATGTTCTTCATTGAGAACTGAGATTACTTCATAAACTGCATCATAACCTCCATCATTTCATCAATTTGATCCTTATTGGATCCTGGGGATGTCTTCTCCAACCTGGATTGTATGTATTAGAGAAGGGTGGGTCCCTTCCCCCAACATAATCACACCATTCATGCTGAAAAACTTTCACACAATCCACATTTCTATGTTCTCCTCCACAAAAATCACAAACCTGCAAATAAGAGATTACTGCAATGTTAGATTTTGCAAGTTGTCTCAAAATCAGATCTACTTTGTTAGCCAATTTAGCAATAACATCAAATTTTACAATTTTAGATCTCTTATCACTCACTGAATGTAATGACCCATTCCCAATAAGGGGTGGCGCCGGGGTTTGGAGACCTAATCAAAGAGCGGCCATAAGGGATGTCGATGGGGGCAGGAATGAACTGGATCCACACCCGAATGAGAGGGGGTTTCAAGGCTGTACTGGTATGGAACAGTACAGTTGAGAAAGGTTGTGAACTAACATTGTATCCTATTGGTATTGGACATCACAGTTAGAGAAGTGTTTAAGAGATTTGATTTGTACTACCTATACCAACAAGGTGCACCTTCTTTTCGGAAGTCAGTTCCGAGAGAACTCTAAAGTTAAGTGTCCTTAACTTGGAGTAGCCTAGGGATGGGTGATCTGCTAGGAAGCTATTCTCGGGAAGTGAGCGAGTGAGGACAAGCTCATTGAAAAGACTCATGTTGGTTTGTGGGGCCAGGCGTGACACTAAATTTCATTTATAACTAGTATTCACAAGTCTCTCAATTAACTCATAAAGTTCCTCGGGAGCAAGATCCTTTGGATCTCCATTCGCTATTGATTCAATCTAAAATTTATAAGGATTGGTCAAACCATTGTAAAATTTTTGGATTTGCATCCACATGGGTATTCCACGGTTAGGTACCTTCCTTAAAAGTTCTTTATATCTCTCCCATACTTCGGAAAAAGATTCATCAGATTGCTGAGAAAAGTGAGTTACCTCATTCCTTAGTTTTATTGCTTTCCTTGGTGGGAAGTAATTTGTCAAGAAAACATGGGACAAAGCATCCTAAGATGTGATGGATCCCGGCTGCAAGTTCTTTAGCCAACTTTTAGCCTTTTCCTTCAAAGAAAAAGGAAAAAGTTTTAGTCTAATAACATCATCAGAAGCACCACGATTAGATCTAAAAGTATTGCACATAGTAATAAAATCCTGAATGTGGCATTAGGGTCTTCTCTTGGCAGTCCTCTAAACTGAACTACTGCTTGTAACATTTGGATCATTGAGGCCTTGATCTCAAAGATATTCATCCCTTCATCTCGTATCACTGTGCAAGAAGAGTGTCCCTCGGTTGAAGGTTTCGAATACTCCTTAAGTCTTTGCCTTGGTGGGGGAACAACTTCCTCTCTTTCTTCTTGTTCAGCCATTCTTTGTTGTCTTCTCCTCCTCCTTGCTGCTCCACTAAGTATGCATCAAGTTCTCTCGATCTCTAGATCTAGCAGATTCTCTAGCAATCTCACTCTTCACTTATAACAAAGACTGCAGAAATCTAAGAAGATCTACGCACTAAAATAAACAGATTAAAACTACCAAATCACACAAAAAAATAAAGAAACTTAGTGTGTCGATCCCCGGCAACGACGCCAAAAACTTGTTGTCTCCAAATGTGACACTAGCAAGTGCACTAGGTCTTTTAATAATACAAATGGTGAGTCGAAGTGTCATATTCCACAGGGAGCAAGATTGTGAGTTTATGTCCTATAGGCAATCTAGTAGAGTGAATTCAATTAAAGTTGATTGGTTGTGAATATTGAATACTGAAAATAGAAGAGATTGCGATAGACTAAACTAAGACAGACTGTAAACAAACAAGATTGCTACAAAGACAGATATACACAAGGCTAGCAGTAGTCTTAACGGGAAGTAGTGATATATTATTTATTTAAGCCAACGTTTTAAGCACCAAGATCTAAGGTCTCTTGCACGATATTATCTAAGCACGACATACCATCCTGCTACCTAAACCTCTAAAGCTTTCACATCGGGAGTTATGCACTTACAGATTAGACCTTAAGCATTAAGATTAAGCAAGCATTTATATAATGCCTAAGAAGGCTCTTCCTCTCACTTATTCACATATAAAACCCTCGACACAAAGCATAAAGAATGGGAGTTATCCACTTACAACCTTATGCTTATGAGATTGCTGCAAGATCCATGGTCACACTTCTCCGGTCAGTATTTCATGCTTCCATTGTATATTAGTTTAGACGAACCCATAAATTAGTTATTACACACAGTAATCTATCTTCAAAGTATTTGTTAGATTAGATAAACATTACTGTTCGCCACTTTTCCAATTAGTAATAAAATATATTTCTAAAATGCACAAATGTTGTCAATACCAAATACTAATCTAGAAAAATGATGGTAACTGCAAGTATATAGTTGCGATGTAGTTTTAAAAAGATATCGATCCCACAGGGAAGGAAGGAAATATAATAAATCAATTTGAATGTATTTATAATATAAGTAGAAATAAAAATAAATTAAAATAAAGTTTGATAAAATTGATTGATAATTTAGAGAAAACTTGGTATAGAGTGGAGAGTAGAAATAAACAATTAAAAAGAACTTTTTGAAAATTCTAGTTGTAGAAAAATGGTATATGAAAATCCTTTACAATATAACTTTATAGAAATTGATTCTTCACTTCATAACACTCAAAATAAACACTATAGAATCCATATGAAATGAATTTTCCAATCCTAGTGTATGTATAAATCTAGTCGAATACAAAAACATTGAGTAAAAACTCAAAATGTTAGGGTAATGGTAACTAGCCTTAAAGTTATTCTTCAAAACTAATCTGGTCCACCAGATTTAATTATCGCACTTAAAACCATCGTACAGGAAGCACATTATAACACATAGACATATTATAACCTTCGTGAAAGTATAATATATGTAAGAAAATAAACCAAATTATAGTGGTATGCCTAACGAATTGAAGGGAGATCAAACCTTGTTTGCTATCAGTGGATGGTGATGTTCCAATCCAAGGGGAGTTGTCGATTCCCGGACAAGTCTCGCGTCAGTTTATAATCCGGTCTCGATTCTACGAAGTTCCTCTCGGACTTTATCTTCTTGTGTAGACTTGAAATGCACAAAATTGAAGAATAAAAGATTTCATTGATTGTATGGTTTGCAATTACACACTCTCAATAGATCTACAACTTTTTGAAGTTATAAGTGATCGTAAAATGATTGATCCACTCATAAAAACTTCTCTAAACTAGAAAATCAAAAAGATCTCTCAAAGTATTTTTCTCAAGAACACTCATATACACGAAATTACTCTCCTAGAATGCTCTCCTTGCAAACTATATCTATTTTCTGCAGAGAATTCCCCTTATATAGAAGTGAAAAGTCACGCCTCTTCATGAAAAGTTGTATTGCTGCATAAAGATTATGTCTCTTGGTGAAAAGTTGTGATTATTCACCCCTAGGCACGTGGCTCTTCCTTCTGGGTAAGTGTCTCTTCATATTTTGCAGTTGAAAACCGTTGAGGTGGTTCAACGAACTTGCAATCGGTAGAAGTTGTTGAAGAGTTTTCTAGAAATCGTGCTGGTCGCGATCACGAATTGGTGTTGCGCTCGTGATTCCTCGTTGCTTCTAAAGTTTAAGTGTTGGTCACAAGTAACAATCGTGACGAAAGTCGCGATCGTGATTGGTTGACTTTTTCATTGAAAACACTTGTAAATCTTCACGAACTTCATCCAAACTTTGGCACTTCTAATTGTATACATTTAATACTCAAAGGAGCACTAAATTGCTTGATTTCTCCTCCAAATTGGCCTTGTTCCAATATTTTTCAAATTTAACCTCTAAATCTCTCAAAACTTGTACTTGCATAAAAAACAAGAACATACCTCGTGAAATCTAATAAAAGAGGTTTAACATAACATTCTTTTAAGGGTATATAAACACTAAAAATATTTGAAAATAAGTGTCCTACTACACTTATCAATTACACCACTAGCCAAACCACGCCAGGTTACTGGCGAAGCTTGCTTGGAAACTACTCGCCACACATAATAAAGACAGACATGGTAATCTTAAAAGAAAACATACTATATTAAACGTGAAACAAGTACAAAAACAAAGTAAAGAGTAACTAAAAGTATGATAGTTGTTTTTACAAAGCAAAAGAAGCTCTCTTTATACAGAGCTGGTCATTGTTCAAAGATGAAAGGCCATTAGCCGAAATAAACTAACAAAAATATAATAGTGCAAGTATGGCTAATTGCAAGCTCCTTAGTCACCAAGTTTTCCACGTGGTTCTCCTCCATTTGGCCTCCTCTTACTTCTTTCAGTTCCTTCCCCTCTCATTGGACCACGATGATGGAGCGATCAGCTGCTGCCACGTCATCTTGGCTGTTGCGGGCCCATTTCTACTCCAAAACTGCCAAAACGCACCAGTCTTCCTCTATTCACAGCAATCTGCATAAAAACACAATTTATGTTAGGAAATGACACCCGGTGATTATATTCAGCTAAATTCCATTTATAAATAAACCATAATTATTGGTACATTGTCCACTTATCACTAACCAACATGTTGTGCATGAAAAACATTTTTTCAATTTTGTATTTTACTTTTATCTACATAAAATGCTTAATAATTCGAGGCTCTCTTTTAATTGCGGGCACTAAGCGGTCACTCACCTCGCTCATATTTAGGGTTGGCCTGAACTAAGTCGAAGTTGAAATTCTTTTTGATATTATATAATATAAATCAACAAAAAATATATAGAAAACGTCAACATAAAATCGTCAATAATAAACATTATAGTGACAATAATTATGTATCAACACCAAATGCACTAATAATACGTGAAGAAATTTGATTGTTGTCGCTTTACATAAAATTTTATGACAAAATCGAAATTTTCATTTTATCTTTCATTAATGTGATAAAAAAGTTGTCATGAATGATATTATATACAATGATAATCACAAATCATTGCAATTGTGACAATAACCATATAGCGTCAAAATAATAGTATATATTACATGACAATATAACAAAGTTCTCGTTTTTAAATAAATAATATGAGAAAAATAATTTGCCATATTATTGTTCATCAAACAATGACGAAATTGTCACCAAATAAATTTACGTCGTCACTGTAAAATTTTCCCTCCAAAAATTCCCTACAATTTATTGGCTCCAAAATATATAGTGACAAAAGTTTGTTTATCATCACAAAACCATGTAATTAGTGACAAAAGTTTGCATCTATAGAGACACAATAAATATTTGTCATAAAAAATGTAAAAAATGACAAAATCAACTTTTTTTTGTCATAATAGGGTCATTGTTTACATGCGTAACAAAATAATCGTCATAAAATGTCAAATTTCTTGTAGTGGTCAGCTTTAGATAGATTTCCTATCTGAAGTACGCTGATTCTCTACTGGTGCAAGGTACCTAAGCTCAACACATATTTATTGTGTCTAACTGCCAAAGCAACGGTCCGAGTACATCAGATTTTAGCTTCTTCAATGATTAAGATGGATCCCCCTCCAACGGTCGCATTTATTGCTCAACCTATAAATAGAGGACTTATTGCAAGGTACTTAAGCTCAACAGATATTCCAGTAACAAATTGTAAAGGACTTATTTTCTACCTTTAAAGAAAATTTAGTGAATTAAAGCCAAACAAGATATCTGGGGACTAGATGTCGGCGGAGATTGAACCGGGATAAATTTAAGTGTCTACAATTTATGTTTCAAAGTTATTTATCTTGAAATTTTTTGCATAATCACTTTCAGCATTCATCAAATTAAGTTATGAAATCATTCTCATCTCCAGATCTTAAGTACTTCCTCCACAAAAGTATCTTTTACACTCAAACCAAATTCTGTGAAAAAAGGTCATTCAACCCCCCTCTAACCCATAATCAGGCCCATAAGGGACCAACAAGAATGACATAATGATTCAAAATATGGGGTACATCGGTGGCAATATATTAACCAATCTAAATAATTTTTTATGAATGTTGGTCTCAGCGATAGGTGAATGGCCTTTTTTCATGGATTAAAGACAAGTTTAAGATGCTCGTTCTTTCTTTATAGAGCTCGAATCAATAGTCGAGTTCGGATGCTAAAAATTTATAAATTGATTTTTTCAAATGAAAATAAGAGATTTAGAAGTTTGCAAACAAAGATTTTATCCTGGTTCGACCTCACCTACTCTAGTCCTCAAAACTCTTATTGAGCTTTAATCAACTATAGATTCCTTTCACAAGAAAGAATTATGCCTTTTACAACTTGTTACAGGAATTTTCTTTTAGAGGTAGGATATACCACTAGGCTCAGAACACTAGTTATGTCCTTCTCACAATGCCGATGAGTTTTCTTTCCAGAGGATCTTCCTTCTTGTGAGCGGGCAAAGCTTCTCTTCCCCCACCACGCTTCACCATCGGACGACTGTCGGGGGTTTGCCTTCACAAAGTGTGCCACTTTCTTGGCAGTTAAGACTGAAAAGGATTCAGCTTCAACCCACTTAGTGAAGCAATCCACTGCTGCTAAGATGAATTGATGCTCATTGGACACTTTGGGATGGATTTGTCCAATTACATCGATCCTCCAAGTTGCGAAGGGACATGGAGAGGTGATGGAATTTGTCCCCGTTGTTCGTACAACTGAAGTCTAACTTTATGGATATTGGGATGTATTCACCACTAAGAGTTTTAAATACTATCCCAACCCCATTGTTATGGTAGTTAGATGCTCCGTCGAAGTATATTTCCTTCCGGTGTTCTTGACTTGATTGTCATGTCATCCACATACAATTCCACTTCTTGATGGATCGTGTCATGGAAGACTGTCGTCG
>CAOJBJ010121688.1:0-12137 GCA_948291685.1 Euphorbia celastroides
TTTTTCGATTTTGACAGTGCATTTTGATCATTTATATCAAAAAGTTGAGAACTGCCAAAACAGCTTTCCCAAAACTATAATATGTTGCTTTTAGGAAAAGCTTCAAAATGTAGCTTTTAGGGAAAGCAGCTTGGGAAAACAGCCCCAAACAGACCCTATATAGGCTTTCATAGATAGGTAGAATTCCTATATCACAAGAATTCTAAGAGTTTACATGATATCAGAATCAATGGTTTTCCTTGTTCACTTTCTTTCGCCCTAATTCTTCCCAATCATTTTTTTCAAGTATGTTTTGCTTCATAGAGTTCCTCTTCTAAGTTTTTTCTCCTTTTGTTTTTACTTTCACTATTCTCTTTTCGTTTTAAATTTTCTTTTGTCTTAGATGATTTTCTTTTTGTTATTCTCATTCATTTTCGTTCTTTCTTTATTTTCTAGTATCCCTTCCATAAACTTTTCTTTTCAACACTCGTATCCAAACGAGTTGGTATGTTTCGATGGCTCTCTTCCTCCTTTCAAGCAATTTTTTTCTCTCTTCCCTCCTAAAACCTCAAAATAAATATTTTTGTTCTTGATTCTTTGAATTCTTTGGTTATTCTTTTTCTTCATTCATTGGGTTCTTCATTTCTTCTTTTCTTAGTTTCTAAGCTAGTTCTTCTTATTCGTTTGTGTTTCACATCTAAGTTTTTGAGTTATCGGGTGGTGTTCTTTTCCTTCCCAAGCTTAATTTTTTCCCTTTTTCCCTAAATGTGTTATCAGCTTGAGTTTCTATTTTACACTTCTCATTTTCAACTATTTTTAATTATTTTGTAATTATAAAAAAACAAAAATTATTTATGTTTTATCTTTTATAAACTTTTCAATTATTTTTTTCGCTTCTGATATAAAGGTTTGTACCAACAAAACAAGCAGGTATAAAAGGTATGATACCAGCATGTTTTTTAAGTATAAAACTCTTTAGAGCAAGTCCAATAGTTCCCCATTATGAGAAATTTGGCAAAATAGAGTACTATATGGAGGATGAACCAAATACAATGATTCCCAGATAATATTCCACCAGATATAATAATAATAAAATAATAATATTTTAAAGTAGGATTTGAAAAATGGGGTATATAAATGTAGCAAAAACACTGTAGATTATGCAAAATGAGGTTTGAAGAAGAAAAATGGGAAAATGAAGTATAAAGGTCACTATACCAGCAAACAAATAATGAAGTCAAAGATATTTTAGGCATATAAACCATTATACTAGTAGATATTTGAGGTATAATACCATGTCAAAAGCTTAAAAACCACAAAATAAATAAACATACAAGTATAATGGCCATTATAACAATATATATTTGAGGAATAAAACCCTTTATGCCAAGTCGAAGAGCTTTGAGACCACCAAAACAAACAAACAGACATGTATAATGGCCATTATACCAGTAGATATTTGAGGTATAATACCCTTTACATTAGGCGGAAACGCTTTAAAACCACCTTTAGTACATTCAACAAAGCACACCTAGTAAAAAGAAATATTGTAGAACATAAATCAGAGGCTTATATCTTAATCAAATCACCTTCTTCCGACACAATCTCATCACTAGCATAAGAAGAAAAATTGCAAAAAGTGTTATTCATAGAAATACAAGTGGGGAAGGCAACCACTAAATTAAACTTCATAAATAGTCAGAGAAAGTAAGCAGAGATCCATTAAAACCACAAAAACTAACAAATGGGCAGGTATAATGGCTATTGTACCTCATCTTTTGTTGGTATCCGTAGTAAGAGAAAGTGTTCAAAGCTTAAAATACATTACATCGAAATAAATAAAAGGTGAAGCAAATTACAAACCCAAATAGAAAACAGTATTTTTTCCAAAACAATATTAGCATGTTATTGCTGAAGCAAGATGACTCGGCCTATCAAACCATTTCTAATTATATAAAATCATTCAAATGAATAACTAAGCAAGTGGTTCACCTCTTAGGTTTTCAATTTTCTAGTTAAACATAAACAAAAACTAAAGAAATCAGAACAAAATGGAACAAACCATGAGCATGATAAGAGCAAAAAGCACTCATGTCTTCAACATGGAGAGTGATAGGAAAATAACTACAAGTACGCCTATAATTATTACTGCAAATGCAATAACACAAGATAATTAAGTGAAAGAAAAAAGGAAATATGAAAATATCATATACAAAACAAGGAGCTACTTGCACAAACAACGACCTAACTAATTCCATTCATTGATCAAGATGGACATCAACAACAAAAGCAATCCAAACGCATTGCAAACAAAAATGACCCATCAACCCACCAGAATTAGAAAAAGAACCTAAAGCAACACTCACGGCAAGAACTTGGAGGAAGAGGAAGAAAATGAGAAGAAGGATTGATGAAAAAGAAAAACACAATCGAAGAAAAAGAGGAAGAAAAGTGTGAAGGGAGATTTGAAAAGTTTGGTGTTAATATTCCATTTATTAAAACCCAAATTTGTTGTTTGGGCTTGATGTTAGCCCATTTTTTACGTATATTGTTGATCTGCCCTTAATGTTTTTTGGGAAAATTACACAACAAAACAAGTTTGACGAAGTAATTATATAAATAACAAGTAGTTAAAATATTCTCATATATTATCCTCTCCAAATTTTATTTTCACCCAGTACTCTCTATTTATACTCCACCTCATATTCATCTTTGTTCATATTGTCTTTCTTTTTCATACGTGCAATTTTCCTCCTACTTCATACATGTCATTTACCGCATTTTTTTCTACATCTTCTTCTTTGTCTTCAATTTCATCATTTGAAGCATAATTTCCGGCAAACAATAACCACAGACGACCTCCTCCTCTCATCCTCGTCAATGGCGGTGAAGTATTTCGATCTAATTTAGATTCAATGATTTGTTAAAGACTTTAGCAACTCAGTCTCCTCTATCGCCTCCTCTTTAATTCAGTTTTAATTTTGATTCAACTCCCCTCAATGGAGATTATAGCGTTGTTGATCATGGTGTTAAGGAAGAAAGTGGCACCAATTTTTGCTTCCTCGTAATTGGTTTGATCAGTTTTTGAATTCAGCGTTGGTGACCGGCTGAAAGAAAAGATCAAAGAGGAGCAACAGTTCTTATCAAAATTTGAGGCAAGTTTCTTTATTTGAATCCTCCGGCGATTATCAGTCGTGTTTCTTTAATGATTTTGCATAAGTATCTGACTCTTAATCCTGATCAAAGGTAGAGAAGGGTGGTTGAAGAATCAATTGTTAAGGAAATTCCAGTTGATACTTATATACGCACACAAGGTGTTTGATAAAATGCTTCTTTAGTATGTAAGGTATATGTATACCATATGTATTGCATATGTATGACATATGTAATGTTATGCAATAACTCTGTAAAGCATATGTTTATATGTATTGGATTTTGTAAAATTATTCTTCTTATCAAAACCATTTCAAAATTTTTATGTTTGACATATGTATTGTATATGTAATGGATTTGTAAAGTTACTTTTCTTATCAAATCAGTTCAAAATTTGTATGTAAGGGATATTTATTGTATTTGTAACACATATGTAATGCTAATAAGTTCAATGTGAAAGTAGAAAGTATGGAAATACAATACTCTAGAGGGGGGTGAATAAAGTATGCAAAATAATCGCGTATTCCACAGCTTTGAAATGTTGTTTCAAAGCCTTGAAACAGACTGTCAAGCCCTTGAAACTGAAACATATATAAGCACAAATTTAAACGCAGAAAACAGTAAATGCACAAGGATATGTTCTGAAGTTTGGTACCTAAATAGGCCTACTCTCTGCCTATGGGTCTCTTAAACTTGTAGGGCTTACATGTTATTTTATTTATATCTTTCCCTTAGGGGTCCTAGTACAACCTAGAAGAGTTAATCCATTACGTCTAACTCGTAGCACCCCCACTACTATGCTAGCAACCCAATTTGATATAAAAAAACTATGTCTCTCTTGTCCTCACATAGATGTCGAGTATAATCAATACTCTAAGCAATTATAAATCTCTCAAAATAGATAAATAACAATAAGATCAATAAGAGAGATGAATAAAGCTTGAAGTCAAATATGAAATTCTTGCACACTGGATGTTGAAACACTTCTCAAGGCTTTGAACTTGCTAAGTAAAACTTTGTTGTTGTGTTTCGTTGTCTTGAGACTGCTGCAACTTTTGAGTTAAATAGGCTCTTTGATTCTTCTAACCGTTGGAGTCTCGTTGGAGTAAAATCTCCTTTGATTTACTGATTTGAATTAATCTAATCTTGATTAACCTTTAATCACAGAATCAGCTACGATATAATCGAGATTTGATTCTGTCGGATAACGATCTTCTATCCTTATTTGACAGCTTGAAATAATCATATCCTTAACAAACTTATCACATAATAAATAAGATATGGTAAACAAATCGGTTAAGGATAATTACAACAAAATTAATTACTAAAGATATGCTAAGTAAAATCTTCAAATCTTCCACAAAAAAATTAGCAAATCTTTTGGCATTTATCAGAAATATGCATAAAATAAAATCTTCACGAAATCTGCATTAAACAAGATTAGTCAATGCATTTTTGTCTTCATCAATAAGAAGTCAATAATCTCACCCTTGATGACGACAAAACTCTAAAAGCACCATGGTCTTGAGCTGTCAAGAAATAGCTTAAGCACAATGCAGATTTAAAAAACAAATAAGCACACACACACAAGTAAGGCATCATATAACATCCAAACATATATAATTTTTCTCTCCCCTTTTTTGTCTCCATCAAGGAGGGAGAATGTAAATGTACTTGGATCGAAGTGAATTACAAAAACCAAAAATTAACTAGTTAAAAAAAACTGAAAAACATAAGTAAAAATAATTTGTTTATAAAACAGAGACCAAGGCCTCGAAAGGAGTCAAGGCCTTGAAAAGGGGTTTCAAGACTGATGTTCACGATTGAACTACTTATCGTGAACATCCTCTCTAGCATGAGCTCTCCAGCGCTGCTGAGCTTGAAAGACTTTAGCGTTTGCTTGAGCTTTCTTGCGTTGTTCCTCCTCCTTGCCAAGCTTCTAGACTATTTGATATTGTTCTATGGTAAGAAGGAAATGATCTTGAATAATTGATCGCTCAATGGGATGATCTCGAACTCGACGTTCCACATTTAGAAGCACAATAGAAGCCCTTTCCCTTGCATACATCTCTGAGTCTTCATTGAGAGGAAGGATGTTGCCAACATTGTAGAAGGTCAAAGAGTTGAGGTAGAACATTTGGTTGATCTTCATGTTGACCATTCTCAATAGCTCAGTGTGATAATCCAGCTTATCCTGAATGTCTCTTCAAAAATCCTCATGGTTGGATCTCAAGGTCTCAACTTCAAATTCAAGACTTTGAAACCTCTCAACAAATATGGAAGGAAGAGAAGAAGAGGAAATGGACAAATTCAATTTCTTTTGGTTCGGAGGAAGAGAACCAAGATCTTCAGGAGTTAAATCAGAATGAAAAACCCATTCATTTGAAGAATCTAAAAACATGCCCAACCTATTGAAAAACTCTAAACCACTAGGAGAATTAGCAAATTTCTCTATTGGCTCATCATCAGTAGGAATCTCATAAAATCAAAGATGACAGGCAAAAATTTTGAATAGGGCAAAGGAGATGCCCGAAAACTGGTGGAGGAAATGTTCATGTAATTCAAAATCAGAGAGGGAAAATTTAGTTGAAAATTATTCAAAAATAAGTAAAGTAGTTCCAAAAGATGGTTAGTTAAAAGTTCCCGAGAGTTAAACTTAGGAATGATGCATCTCTGCAGAATGGTAAAAAACATTTTGGCAGGCAAATTCAAAACACTGTAACTTCCTTGCTCACAGGAGAATCGTTAAAACAAACTAGATTTTGCCCTAGAAACACAAACTGCCATAGTTTGGTGAGAGCCATGAGACACGTTGTTTGACAGAACAAAAAGAATGGCAAACAAAGAGGAATTAAGAGTTATGGAATAGCCCTTAACAAAGGATTTCAAAATTAATTCACCATAATCCCTAGAGATCGAAAGATTTAAATAAAACAAATTTGTCTAACGGGGATAAGAAATCAAACCAGGGTTCAACAAATTCCACAAAGAACTGATAAACTAACCCTATTTCGATTCAATGATTAAGAATAAGAATGAAATTATAAAAGTAAATATGTGGGGTTTGTAGATTGGTTGAGATAAATTGATGAAAGCAAGAAAGTAAAATAACAAGAATTTAATGATAAAAGATTCTTCTAGTGAAATTACATCGCAGGCTTATATCGAATCGATCATAGACAACAAGATATTCCTAACTTCCATCAATTGGTTCAACTATGTTGATTAGTTAATCATAACCGATATCTTTTTCTAAATTAGATTAAAAACACCCAACATGCAATTAATTCCTTAACTTTTTGATAACATGTACCCAACATACAAATTCAACCCCAAAATTAGATTTAAGTTCTGAAGATCCAAATCCTATCAAGATAATTCACCCAACATGAAAATATCTCAATAGACTCACTTACAATCACGAATCCCAGCAAATCGTTTGTTACCACAAATCAATCAAGAAAGCACCAACGAGTTCCTTAATCGAATAACGGTTTATCGAATAGACAAAATTCCAAGGTGCACAACTTGAAACCCTAACCTAATCAATAATAAAATAAAACCTGATTGTAGATTGAGAATCGAAGTCAAGAATTTAATAAGAACAAGTCTCACAATCAAAGCATAAGCCATTTAAAATAATCTCATCGAAAGAATAAAATCTTAGTTACTCATACTAGATGAAAACAAAACTAAAATTGTCATTGAAAACATAAAGAGAAGAGTAGGAAAAGAATGTTGAAATTCCAGCCCTAGCAAAGCAAGAACGACGTCCTTTTCTTCTCCCCCAAAAGTCACGTTCACTTCCCCTAATTTCTAGATTAAAAACCTAACTAAATAGAAGTGTTATTTATAATAGGAAGTCTAACCTAAAAATAACTCTAAAAATCCTAAACTAAAAAGGATAAAATAAATTAGACAAATCCTACTACAAATCTAAAAATAAAAAAAGGAAAGTGGATGAATAGAAATTTCGGGTTGACTTGTGATGTCCAAAACCCAAACAATAGATGACGTGGTGAAATCCCCATAAGTCCCTTGATGTTTCTACGATCTCTACCAAACGTCCAATAGTCTCCAAAATATATCCAAAATAGCTCAAAGTCCGGATTTGCATTAATCAACACCTAATGTGTAAAATAACACCAAAATAAGTAGCATCCAATCCAAAACACGAATAAAACATAAATCTAAACTAAGCATAAATACACACTCATCAGACCATGAGATCAAATATTCAATGTAGATTAAAAGAAATTAAAAACCTTATTTACTTCCACTCGAATTGATTAAATTTCTTTCATTTTTAACGGATAATCTAATCAAGACTCAATTTAATGTTGTAACGAATATGTTACAACTTCATAACTCTTTTTTTATTTATGATTATGAATAAATTTTCAAACTCGATAAAAAAATTAGATGGACAATGTTCAAACAAGCTTAAGTTTAGTTCTGCTCAGATCGTTTACACCACTTTACATTTCACTTTGTTTTGGCAAGTAGTTGCATATCTTAGCTTTCCTTCTTATTTAGTTTTGAATGAATCAAGAAAGTGATAAGTGTCGATTGATTTCGAATGACTTGTAAATATCTCAGATAAACCCCAATTTCACAACTGTAATTCCAATGAAAATTGGAAACAGAGTATTCAAACAATCACATGACAAATCTCCAAAGCAAATCTCTTCGATACTTTCATATATTTAAGCTCAACAAAAACTAAGTCTAGGAATCACTTTCCCCCAAAATACAAAAACGAACAAAGACCTAATTTAAGATCATACCAAATTTCCTCTGCAAAATCTGTAATCAACATAAGCCAACATAATAATCGAGTTTAGAGAAAAGCTTCTCTAGATCTCCTAGGGGCAGTGAGGAAGATCGCTTCGAGATCGGGCGGCTGAAAGTAGCCGTCCTTGGGTGGATTTCGCCGGCGCTCGGAGAGCATATTTTTCTTCTTGATCGGAGGCGGAGGACAGACCAAGACCGCCGGAATTAGAGAATCGCGTCGCCTCGGAGTTGTGCACTGATCAGTTTCTTCATAATCGATTTCCATTGTTGCAGCAGAATTGTAGTTTGATTTGGAGAATTGAAGAAGAAGAATTTGAGATATCAATGGGGTTTGTAAGGGGTTGGGTTTTATATTGGAAGTAGATAAATGTGAGATATAGATGGAAGTGGGATTGGCGCCACTCAAGCTTCCTTTGTACGCTGCCGTTTCACTTGCGCTAGAAGTTTCTGATGATTTTGGTTTCTTTTACACATAATACTATGCTTAATTATAGAAATGCTTATTCGTTTTTATTTTATTCATTATGGCACCTGCTATTGGACCACCAGTTTAATTTTAGCCAAAAGCAAAACAATCGTTTAGATGATGAAGTGAGAATATGGAATTATTATTTGAAATGTAGTTTGATCAAATTCATTTTTCTAGTTGTAAATACGAAACTGTGTATAATTTATAATTTATCAATACAAGTAAAAAAAGAGGGGGAGTGCTTTGTAAGCAAGCAGGAAAACATTACGGAACTTCGTCCCGAAATTTTCATCTCTCTTTTCTTTTTTCTGTCCAAGGAACACATAATTCTCTCGGAAGTTTTTCAAAAAAAAAATGAAACTGAAATGTGATAATATAATTGAAAACAAATCTAAACCTTTATTTAGAGTTCTAGTCTTAAAAGAATTCAATTTAATTCGATATATAATACTAAAAATTGTAATTGATAAATATAAATTTTTTATGATGTAAAATAAATTTTCTCAAAATGAAAGGTTACAAAATCCTCTTATATTAAATTTTATTATAAATTTATTGTTGATTAAATCAATTATGGTGATGTTATATTCTTCTTTTATTATGAACTACAAATTCTAACTGAGCTCCTAATTAAGGGTCTGTTTGGGCTGCTTTTCCTAAAAGCTACATTTTAAAACTTTTCCTAAAAGCAGCAGATTATAGTTTTGGGAAAGCTGTTTTGACAGTTCTCAACTTTTTGATATAAGTTATCAAAATGCACAGTCAAAATCGAAAAAATGATATTGTATGAAAAGTCTGTGATACCAACTTTTAGGGACAACAACTCTGACAGTAATGCCAAATAAACTTAAGTAATTGTACATATGAAATTAGATGCTCATGATTCAAAATTTACAGAATAACAATTAAAAACTAGGATACAGATAATTGAGATGGATAGATGATGAAAGAAGAGGCGGGAAAGGGGTTGATATTGCTGAGTTGAAGTTCTTATTTTTAGATTTTGAATTTGGACCACTCGTTTTATTTTATTTTGTGAATTTTTTTATTATAACCATTACCGACCCTCACTTTTAATACACCTTTGTTATCGCATGATGTGGTGCACATTAATCCACGTGTGGTTAGCCATGTCCAACCTCTCTATACTAAGAAGTATCATATAATTTTAGTATTTTGTAAAATGCAAATTGGGGAACATTTTCTATTAAAGTAGAGTTTGTAGTTTTAAAAATTCACAAATTTAATTTTAGGTCTCGGAATAGTAGTATTACATTGAATATTTATGAAATCCAACATTCTAATAATTAAATTTTATTATTTAATTGTTAAACGTTGTGATTTGAGTAATTTTTCGTGTTTCTTTTACTTTTTTATAATTTTTCAGAGTTTGATATTACAAATTAATTAAAAAAATATTTGCAGTTTTCCAAAATTTTAAAATTTATCAATGTTATATATTGTATTTTACCAACCTTTCCACAAATTTGAGATATTAAAGAGTTCTTTTTACACAGTTCAATATTAAAAATTTTCCATCTATAAAAGTTTTAAAATCACAAGCGCTGCTTTGTAAGAAAAAAGAAATCTACAATTTTCATTTCACGCAATATTGAAACTGCTAAAATCACATGATTCTTTTTCTAATTTTTTTCCATAAATATTTATGAAATACTAGAGTTGTCCATTCTCATACGACTTAGACTTGCTAGTTGAGACAACTTGGACTAGTTTCGTTAAAATTTATAGACTAATTGTACCATACATGTTAATTTTTATGTTGTTCTACATATCCAAACACTTTAATTAATTGTATTTTCTTTTTTTATCAGTTATAAACTTTTCAATTATCATACGCATGTAATTCTTCTTTTTCATTCGCACCTTTTTGTTTTCCTTCAATTGGTTCACGATTTCATTCTTCAAGCAATCATCGATACGAGCCTTATTTTGTTCTAGTATCCAGCCTCTTTCATTGTTTCTCTCTTTCTTTTGTTTTTCATTTTTTTTCTTCTTTTTTGAGTAATGAGGAGGCATTTTATCTAAATTATTGATTGTAGAACTTAAACCTATTAATTATTGTATTATAAGGAATAAAAGAAAACATAATGGTATAATGGTCATTGTACCAAATAACAAGCATATAAGCACCCAAACAACGAGCATATAACCATTATACCATCTTGCAATCAAAACTATAGTATAAAGGGAATTATACATTATAGCTAGACCCTTTAAAATTAATAGGAATAATTTCAAAAACCCCCTCTTCAGATTTGACTTTCTCTCAAAAACATCCTTGAGGTTTCCAACTCATCAAAAACACCCTTAATGTATTAGACCGTTATCAAAATGAGAATTTTCTATCGAACAACTGTTAAATGCTTACGTGGGGTAGTTTTGTCCAAACCCCAATTTTTAACCCAAATAATCCATTCACCCGTAAACCTTAACCTAATAACCCAAATATCAACCAAAACTCTAATCCCAATCCAACACTAACCCTAACCCCATCACCACCGATGTCATCACCGAAAAATCGCGATTCCAGCGACGACGCCTACAACTCCGGTGAAACCCCATAAACTCCGGCAAAACCCAAAAAACCAACGACGGCCAGCAGAGAACAGCGAGATCTGGTTTGAAATCGGGATCTGGAGAAGTCGTGTTCTTCTGATTTCGAGACCGATGGCGGAATTCGCGGTTGTGGTGAAAATGGTGGTGTGTTCCCGACTCAAAGAGAGAAAAATCAGGTTTGGGGGATGACGGGGTTTCTGGCGAGAGAGAACAGAAGAGAGAGAGAGAGAGAGAGTCGAGATCCAATGAGAGAATAAATAAGAGAGAGAAATCGGGGCTGGGAGACGATGGGGTTTTCGAGCGAGAGAGAAGAGGGGGGGAAGGGGAGAAAAACGATCAACGATGAAACATAGGGGGAGGAACCGATGCTAAAAACAGAGAGAGGATAGAGATGACATATTTTCACTGAAAAATGCCAAAACTGGGGCTTTGCAGGAGTTTTTAGTGTCGTCGCCAATCGTGATTTTGACAGCGACGGCGCCGGTGCCGGTGGCAAAGGGGATTAGGGTTAGGGTTTCAAATGGGTTAGGGTTGGGTGTTTGGGTACTTGGATTAGTGTAATGACCCGAAAGTGGGCTAAGCAAAACACATCTTATGCATACTAATGATATGAATTTAATGTGTTTTGATTGATGTATGAATGTTGATTAAAGTTTAGAAGCCAAAAGGAATGAATTCGGGTGTGAAAAGTGAGTCTGGTGCGAAGCGGGAGGCGAAGGGGCAGACCAGTGCACGAATTCATGCACTGGCAGTGCACGACGTGCACTTGTTGGAGTTCATGGGCAGAAGAGTGCACGATTTAGTGCACTATGGTGCACGACGTGCACTACTTCATTTTTCAGCTTTGGTTATTTTGTGTTTTGAAGGAAACTCGAGGGTAATTCGGTCTTTTGCCAAATCAAGCTTATCAAGTAGTGATGTGGCAGCTTAAAGTCTATCTTGAGGACCTTATTACTCATTTCTATCTTCTTCTTCATCAAAATTTCGTTCGTTCTTCTCCTTGAGAGAAAAATCTCATCAACCGAAAACGTTCAATTCTTTCGGTTTCTTCGTATAAGCTTGATCATTGGTGACCGAGATTACCTCGTGTGACCTTAATTTAGCGAAAGAGAGCTGGTGTGAGGTGTTATAGAGAGGTTAAGGGTTGCGTGAATAGTGACCCCGA
>CAOJBJ010122081.1:0-14606 GCA_948291685.1 Euphorbia celastroides
GAAAAGAAGTCAAAGTCAGTTTGACCTTAGAGTCAAAAATACAAAAAGAAATAAAGCGGGTACTGCAGCATCACATACGGGAGTTTGCATGGGATGTGAAGGATGTGACCGGGATCAAACCTGAAACCATTGAACACGAAATCCACATAGACCCAGAGGCAACCGCCATGAAGAAGAAGAAGAGGAACCACAGACCATAAAAATAGAAGGCGATCACTGAAGAGGTGCAAAAGCTTCTAGAGGTCGGCCATATTAGGGAACTTCATTACCCTAAATGGATGGCCAACGTGGCCTTGGTAAAGAAACCCAACGGGACTTACCGCATGTGCGCTGACTTCATAGATCTTAACAAAGCATGCACTAAAGACTCGTAGCCTCTTCCCAACATCGATATGTTGGTAGACGCAACGGCGGGGCATGCGATCATCTCCATGTTGGACGCCAAGTCAGGATACAACCAGATACCAATGACAAAGGATGATATAGAGAAGACATCCTTTATAACTCATGAAGGTTCCTATTGTTACAAGGTCATGCCTTTTGGCCTGAAAAATGCAGGGGCGGCCTATCAGAGGCTGGTGAACAGGATGTTTAAAGGGTTGATGAACGACATAATGGAGCTTTATGTAGACGATATGGTGGTTAAAAATCAAAATCGAGAAATTCATCCTCATGATTTGAAGAGTGTGTTAGAAATTTGTCGGTAATACAATTTGAAGCTAAACCCAGAAAAGTGTGCCTTCGGAGTAGCAAAAGGCAAATTTTTGGGGTAGATGGTCTCAGAGAGAGCGATCAACACAAACCCAGACAAGATAAAGGTGATCTTAGATCTCACCCCTCCCCGGTCAATCAACGATGTGCAGTAGCTCAATGGAAGGATCTACACCTTAGGAAGATTCATATCTTACTCTGCCAGAAGATGTTTGCCCATCTATAAGTGCTTGAAGAGTGTCAAAGACTTCGAATGGATAGAGGAGTGTGAGGCTGCTTTCAAATAGCTCAAAAGTTTCCTTACCCAACCACCGATGCTCAGCAAGCCAGTCTTAGGCAAACCTTTGTATTTGTATTTGGGCACCACCGATGAATCAGTGGGTATAGTGTTGGTCAGGGAGGAGGAGCGAGAATAGTACCCGGTGTAATATTGTTCCAAAGTACTGAAGGAGGTAAAAACCAGATACCCTAGGCTGGAAAAAGTCGCTTATGCGATAATCATTGCCTCACAAAAGCTCCACCAGTATTTTCAAAGCCACACTGTGATACCAACCTGCCACTCAAGAAGATGTTGCAAAAACCAGAGATAACAGGCAGAATTGCAGAATGGGCGATTAGACTGTCAGAGTTGGATGTTCGGTTTGAGCCAAGAAAGGCCTTCAAAGCCCAGGCTCTCGCCAATTTTGTAGTTGAGGCACCTCTAAAGGAGACAAATAACCCAAGGGAAAGCAAATGGACAATTTATATCTATGGCAGTTCATACCACGAGCATGGAGGAATTAGAGTTCATATGGAGGGACCCGGGGGGATATGTATCAATCAAGCCGTAAGGCTTCTGTGGAAACCCACCAACAACGCGACAGAGTATGAAGCGCTCCTTTGGGCCTTGAAGGCGGTCAATGCCATTCTCCCAAACCGAGTACGAATCAGGAGCGATTCGAAGTTGGTGGTGAACCAGATGAACGGAGGAGGGTATGCGACCCGTGAAGAATCAATGAAACAATACCTGCTGAAGTGCAAAGACCTGTTAACCAAAATCAACAATGCAGGAACGGCCTTGGAACTACAACACATTCCAAGGCTACAAAACGCTGAGGTCGTTCGCCTTGCTAAGGCCGCCGCAGAGCCATATGGTGAGAACTATGTTCCTTGTTCAATCATTACCCAGGAGAGGCCTAGCATAGAGGAAGGAACCGAAGTATTGACCATCGAGCAAGAGGGAAAATGGTATACCCCCATAAGGAGATATTTGTCAGCGGCAATCTCCAACAAGACCCTGCCGAGGCACAACAGATTATGAGAAAATCGTACTGATACTCTTTAATTAATAATGATTTGTACCGGTAGTCCTTGACGCACCCCTGGAAGAAATGCGTGGGAAAAGCTGAAACTGAATACATACTCCATGAGATCCGTGAACGGATATGTGGCCACGGAGTATGTGGCGGACATGAGAAGAAAGACACGCTGATCAGGAAAGCGAAACTGCTTGGAGTTTACTGGCCCACTATGGATTTAGATGCCCAGAAGCTGGTACAAGAGTGCAAGGAATGCCAGGCGTATGCAAAACACATTAGGGTACCCGCCACTGAGCACACCTCGTTGAGGTCCACCTGGCCTTTCTCTACTTGGGGGGTAGACATTGTGGGACCATTTCCCATAGCATTGTATCAAAAGAAGTTCCTCCTCGTAGCCGTGGACCACTTCTCCAAGTGGGTTGAGGCTGAGCCCGTAGCTTCTATCTCGCCGAAACAGGTAATTCAATTTTTTATTAAACAAATTATTACTCGCCTTGGTATACCACACTCCATAGTGGCTGATAACGGAATGCATTTCAACTATGAGGCATTCAGAGCCTATTGTGAGGCGTTGCATATGAAAATCCATTTCACCTAAGTTTCTTATCCTCAATCCAATGGAATGACCGAGGTCACCAACAGAACATTGGTGGATGGACTGAAAACGAGAGTGATGAGGAGCGAATCTTCTTAGGTGGAGGAGCTACTACATGTTTTGTGGGGTTACCAAACAACCCTAAGAACAGCCTCCGGTGAAACACCATTCATGCTAACTTATGGTACTGAAGATGTTGTGCCAGCCGATATTGGAACCCCCACAGAGAGACTGCTCCATTTTGTTGGCGAAGCTAAAAATGATGAAAGACTTAGGGAGAATTTGGACTCTTTGGAAGAGAAAAGGGAGCAGGCAAGGCTTAGGATTGAAGCCTATAGACAAAGAGTTGCTGCTGTCTTCAACAAAAAAGTTTGCCCAAGGACTTTCAACATTGGCGATCTTGTCCTCTGAAGTACCGAAGCCTCCAGAGCTAGAGAAGGGCAAGGAAAATTTGGGATTAATTGGGAAGGACCATTCAAGGTCAAAGCCAAAATAGGTCTCAACACTTACGAGCTACGAACCATGAGAGGAAGAGACGTTCCCCGAACATGGAACGCAATGGCATTATGGAAGTTCTACCCCGGAGAGTGAAACTTCCCAAAGTCTTCCTTAGTGTTTTCTTATATTTACATTCATTTGCTGTGTTTAGAAAATAGTTGATTTTGTTTAGGAAGTAGATGTTGAACCTGTTTGCAAATTATGTGTTTAATGCCATTGTTGATACTCATGCTTATAAGCATGCTCGTTTTTTGTATAGAAAGTTGCAGCATTTTTCATTTACATTCACATTTTTGCATTACACAAGGCCACTGTTTAAGAACTATTCTAATTTCTAGGTCTAAAAGGATTAATTCCTACCAAGACCGCCTCAACTAAGAGCTATCAAAGGTACCAAAAGACTCTTTCGAGTCCCACTATATTTAACACTTAAGCTCTAACAAGTCTTAAAGGTAACTAGAAGCTTCCACGAAGTTAGTGCAAGTTTTCACACAATGCTTAAAGGAATCACAAGGTATTTAAAAGACTCAAAAAAAATTGAGAGCTGGTTAGCACAATGAGGAATCGCTTTGGCGATCTCTAACTAATCACTTAAAAAGATCCACTAAGTCTAATAGGACCAAGAATTTCAAGGATTAGTGAAAAAAATCAAACAAGCCCGCAAGGAATTCACAAATATCTAAGGACTAAAGCAAATACGGAAAAAGACCATCATTGGTCCTTCCTAGAATTGCAATATAAAAAAATAGAGGTAAGAATTACACAAAAGGAAAACTTGTCATTAAAGGCTGTTCAAAATGATTACTAAAATACAACAGGACCATCAAGACTGAAAGCCAAGAGGGATGGAAGACACTTCAGGCTCCCCATCATCCACCAGCTCTGATAGAATGGATGTCTTCGAGGAAATTGCGCTCAGAGGAACTGGAGTAGCCATGATCTGCTTGTACTGCTCAAATTCCTCCTTAAACAACTGAAGATCATCATCCCAAAAGAGCTTTGAGGCTTCGGGAGAAGGGTCTCAGATTTTGGCAAGCTCATCTAAATTGGCTTCAAGGAACAGCTCGCGACACTTATACAGAAACTGAACTCGAAAGCCATATCTATACTCGTCATAAGTCGCTTCCACCTTCAAAGCCTTTCTCTTTTCATGATGCTTTAGCGCCTTATACTTCTTGGTGCGCCACTCCAAAGCTACCTCAAATGCCACCAGTTTCGCCTTTAGGCGCTCCATCTCCTCGCCTTGCTCCTTGAGAGTTTGGTCTTTCTAGCGGATGGCATGGTTAAGGCTCGCAGTTTGCTCCAATAACCACCTCTCCCAGGCCTCAATTTTTTAGGCATAATCTTGGAGGGTCGCCTTAGTCGTCTCAAAAGCTCTTTGAGACTCCCCCAGTTCCTCGGAATGTGCCAAGCGATCTAGCTCCATTCGATCTCTAGCAGCACAAAGCTCCCCCTCGAGCGATCGCCTTGCCTCCTCTGACGCTATTAGCTCCTGCCTTGCCCTAAGAATTTCACTGATTGCGAGTATTGACCCTCCGAGTATGGGTGACGTTGGCAACCATTTGTAAGGAAAGGTTCAGAGTGAGGAAAGAGAAACAATTCAAAGTATCGGAAGTAAGGAGAATGGGAAAGCAAAGTCACCCAGATAGATTGAGCATCCATCTCTTAGAGAACGGCCTCCTACTCGACATCCTGATAGTACCGCAGCTCCACAGGAATCTAGAAGAATCGCTGAACATCATTGATGTTCGAATGGTCCTCCAAACAAATCTCAGACCCGTACATCTTCGGCCACATCTGCATAAAACAATAGTAAGTAACAAGCATAAGGCAATTAAACAAATTGTTGAGCTAAAGGAAAAAATTATAACCTTGCTAGGATGACCTCGGCGGAAAGCAGCTACGTCCCTCTCACCAAAGGGACTCAAATGATCCCCGTGTGAAGATGTCTCCTTTTACTCCGTCCCCTTCCCGCCGCAATCACTTGCGTCTTCATCCTCGTCATCAGTTCTTTTTGTCTTCTCTCCGACCCCGATAAGATTCGTGTGACTGATGTAGAGAAGAGACAGGGGCATCGTTCAACATAGGCATATCCTCCACATGAGGCGTGTTGGTGGAGGGAACAATAGGTATCGCCTCGACAGGGATCAGATCAACCTGAGAAGTGGCGACCTCCTCATTATGATCAGGTCCAGTGGCTTCAGGACTAGATTCCACTATTTCATTAGGCATAGCCACTTCTTGAGCACCTGTTGCTCCTGCTTATTGTCCGTCCACCTCGTCAGAAAAGGGTCCTTAGGAGGTGCTCCCTTCCATCATAATATCCTGCCGCCTCCTCTCTATTGCTATCTCTTAATCCCGGCGAATAGATGCCTCTGCCATAATGGACATAAAGGGGCGAGGGTTAACCATCCCTGCACAACAACAAAAGGAGAATAAGGTATTTAAATAAAGTTTTAAAAACATAGACTCACAAATCAATCCCGCCTTTGTGACGTCCACATGCTCGTGGGGCCGGAAAAAATATAGTAAGCGGTCGTTGAAGAGATTCGCTGCCACCTCCGAATAATGATGCAGATGAGGAATGATGCTTTTCAACACCATCATGGTCCTCGCTTGCAGTGCCCAAAAAGAGCAGCCAGGTCGCCATTGGTTCATCATCGCAGGGCAAGGATTCCACACAATAGGAAAAGTGAAATGCCCTTCACGATACATATACATGGGCTCGTGTTGAGTATCCAGTTGGACCCAGAACCACTTCTGCTCATAGTTCTTCAAATGGTTCATGGGCTCGTAGAATTTTGGCGCATCCACCTTCCTCCGGGGGAACCAATAGCATAAATCACCATGCGCCCTAGTAATAGGGGTAAAAAACCTTCGCCACACAAGCCCATCCAGCCATAAGCCCAAATACTACAGACTTTATGCATATTGGCCATCATCAGCCACGAATTCGGAGCAATTTGGCTGGGGCAGAAATTAAACTCATGGAGGATGGAAGCGAGAGGGTATGGGAAGGGAAGGCGAAACCCCCAATCTATCTGAGCTCGCAGAATGACAAAAGTGTTTGGAGTAGGAGGTTTATGCATCTGATCCTCGTGATGAGGATGAAAGCAAAAACCCCTAGTTTGAGGCACATTTTGGAACTAGATTGAGGCATTAAGACAGTCTCGTCCGTGCACTTGCTAGGGTTTAGGCTTTCGACATTTAGCATCTCTAGAGGAAGAAGGAAGTCGGTGCTATTTTTAGTGGTGTAAATAATCTGGCACCGAGGTGTAGACATGGCAAAAGATTGAGGCATTAAGACAGTCTCGTTCGTACACTTGCTAGGGTTTAGGCTTTCGACATTTAGCATCTCTAGAGGAAGAAGGAAGTCGGTGCTATTTTTAGTTTATTTTTTTCATATTGATCCCCCAAAGACTCTATATTGTTCCTATATGGCAGGAACTAAGATTAAATACTTTATGTCTCAGACATTTTACACTCCTTGGTTGTCTCTGAATTAATGAGGAAGAAGATAATATATTCCTTCATATTCAAAGACTAAAACATGGGAAAAACTAGATCTCTTATAAAGTTTTGACCTTTTCAACTAGTTAATAGGTAGAAATACATATATAAATGAAACTGAACTCAATTGGTATCAAATAAAAATAGAATAAACTTAAAAGACATATAGTATAATTTTGCGTTTTTGCAAAAACATCTTTATGTATGTCTTTTCTAAAAATATGTTTGTAGTTTCATAATTTTGCAAAAAAAAAATGCTTCACAGAATTTTAAAATCATATTTGGAAGGGTAATATTGTCCATTTAAGGTAAAGTTTTTCAGGTTTTTGTATTAATATATAATACACATTCCTCACAAATTGTATAATATTTTGAGAAATACAATTATTTATATTAGTTAAAATTGATGATAACTTTAAAAAATTATATTAAAATAAAATATTTTCAAAATTTACTCAAATATTGATAGATTGTTCACAAATAATATAGTTAAAATGTATAAATATTGAATTTATTAAATAATTGGTGTAACATCAATAAAAACGTAATTTTTCAAAAATATACCTTCTGATTTAGTATGTTTTTGCTAACTCTTGAAACCACAAGTATGTTTTTTAAGTTTACTCTAAAAATATATATTATAAATAATACTTATAGCAGTAACACTAATACTTTAAATAAATATTATTATAGTATTGTTGTTTTATGATAATTATAATCATGACTATGAATTTTTATTTTGCATATTATGAACTTCTCGAACTTATAATTATATAAATTTTGTTGAAAGGTAAGTCGATTTGAAAGACTCCACAGTAAATTTTTCAAGTCGACAAATTTCAAGTCTACAAGAAGTATTCTTCATGATAGAATGTACTTTATGTATGTTTTATATTGATTTTTTCTGCCATAAAGCTCACATGATAGCTTTATCCATTATATATGTTGGAGGTTATTTTGTCAGTTCCCTCACTATTGTTTTAGAGGTTGTTTGTTTCATGCTCGAAATCATCTTGTAAAGTGTACCTGATGTATTTTGTGCATGTCTAAACATTGATTTTTTTGTCATAAAACTAGCATTCTAGTCTTTTTGGATGCTATTACTTTCTTTTTCATTATTGTAGATTTCCAAGGTTATTTTATGAAAACATATTGAAATTGAGTTGAAAAATTCTTGAATGAGAATCAAGATGAATGGATGGCGAGCAGAAGCAAGTCCAGGTGATTCCTGTTAAATTAGAAAGTCGAAGTCAATATTTTTGAAGAGAAACACATAAAAACAACCGTCATTGATTTGGAGAAAAACTTATTTTGGAAGAGTTCTCTTGAGGAAGGAAATTACCAGGGTTATGAATTCCGAACCGACCAGTCGGATCGGGTTCAACTATAATCATTCTATGATCCGGTCGGATTTCATTCGGTTTTTGATAAAGTCAAGAACCAATCAACATCCGGTTGAATTGGAAGATTGAACTGAAAACTAGCTGGTTCAAAAATATTGGTTTACTGAGTCTTTACTTTTAAAAAAGAAATATAATGTTGAAGATATGGTCTACACTTAAGATCTTAAAGTGTTCGTCTACATACATTACCAAAAGATGGATACACTTTTCAATTGCATTTGAGGTTTTAAATTAGGGGGTTGCTAAAGAAAGTTGAAAATTACTCATTATAGTCTAAATAAAAGACTAAAAAACCCTTCTTTAAAGATAAGCTAATAACCAAAAAGCCTTTTCTTCAAAATAAGAACAAGAATCGCCGGTGCTCTTTCGGCCAATTTCGGCTGGCTCGGGTTTACTTAGCCGAAACAACATCTCCGATAAGATTCGAAGTTCGATTTCTATAATCTATCAGCTAGTCGATCTGGATCTTTCGGTGAACAATGGAGGCGGTGGCTAAAGTGAGGCAGTTTTTGCTAAGGAGGTTTTCTTGGAGCCATGGACAACCGGCGAAGGTGCTATCGAGTTCACAGAGCAATTTTAATAAATTATCATCTATAGAAATGTAGAAATGTAGCATTAGCACCCTATATGGTAGCCCAAAAAAAAGGAATTGAAATTCGGATATTTTACACTTAAATATAAAGGACTGTGTAATTACAATCAAATTTAAGTGTTTGATTTCTCAGAATACAATCAAAACGATAAATAAAAATACACGACAACGAAAAATTGGGGCTGCAAAACCTAACGAGCTTTCCTTTAATTGGTGGAGGTGTGCCCATGAAACTGAAATCAGAAAGATCCAAGCTCTTGAATGGGCATGGCGAGTCTAAATTATTGGCCGGAAGAGCCCCGGCGATTCTTGTTCTTATTCTGAAGAAAAGGGTTTTTTGTTATTTACTTAACTTTAATAAAGGGGTTTTAGTAATTTTCAACTGTTTTTAACACTTCACTTAAATTATACTAGACATATTCTCTCAATTACGTTTTTTCAAATAATTTTTAATTCAAATCAATAATAAATCATTTGATTTAAATTTATAATTTTTTATTTAATATATTATATTTAAATTATAAATTTTACAAAATTATTATTTAAACAAATAACTTTTATTCGATATAACCAAATTTATCAATTTTTTCATATAATATATATAAGATATGATCAAATTTGAACTAAATTCAATTTAGGTGATCCACTATTTTACTTACATTATGTTGTATTGTATTTTTTTATTATAAATATCAATATAAATTATAAAGTATTAATATAAAATATTATCATTTGTTGGTAAGATCAACTTATATTTACATATTTAATCATAATTATTTTAAAATTAATATTTGATTATATAAAATTCAGTTAGACTATCAATTTTATCTGATTGAATCTTGAATCCTTGAAACAGTCCCTTCACCGGTTCAATGGCCAATCCGAATTAAAATCATGAAAATTACAATATGTAGACGTCTCTAAATTAGAAAGAAAAAATCCAATTAATTCCATCATATTCAAAGACTAAAATGAGAGAGATACTGATGGGTGTCGAGACTGCAAAAAATAATCCATGCGTGCAAAATGGATTGAGTTAAGTGAGAAGGGGTCAAATCTAGGAGGAGCAGTTGGACTCACAAAGGTTCTCTATTTAAGAACTTGTACCGTGGCCTAAAAGTACTCTTGATGATGATATAAAGAGTGGGTAAATAAATCTAGGGCAAGTAAATAAAGAAAGCATGAAAATAAAAGTAGGTAAAAACAAATAATAAAGATGACCTAGCCAATTAATGTAAAGTGTCACCAGTTGTGAGCGGGCGAACCTTCTCTTTCCTCACCATGATTCCCTAGCCGACGTTGAGAGTTGCAAGTCTGTGAGCGGTTCGAAAAGGATTTACTACCTAGAGTCTGGAGGGCGGATAGGGGTCACCTGTCACGTCACATACTCGCAGTGCGAGGGAGATCTTGCGTCAAAATCTAGCCTGTGGCTCAAACATCGGGGTCTGACTACCTCGTGTCTCGCATTAAAGAACATTGGACTAGCTATGATATGCCAACACATTTGGTTTAAGAAGACAATCGAAAACTATTGCTTAATAGCAAATCATTTTCATAAAACAGTTTGGAGTCACCACTTGGTTCAGCTCACAACCAGGAAATTAACAGAGAAATGGGTTTGGGCAGAAAGTTTACTGATGACATCAATCCAACATTAACAGGGACATATCATAAAATAACTCACATTAGTGTGTATACCTAGGGTATGTTTTATTACATGCTTGCTTTATATACCTTGCGTAATTTAAACAGTGTGTGGTTCGGACATACTTAGTGAGTATCCTTAAGCTTGTTCACAATAGAGAAATCCGGAATCACAAACATATGCTTTATGATGCAATCAATCAATGTAATAAAAATTGGGCGTAATAGCCAAGAACCCTCAGTTTACCTTTTCTTATGGTTGGGTTTTTCCTTTGTGCCGGTTTGCGACCGATTGTGTTGGTTGGGAGAACTTCAGCAGCACTCCGGGTAGTGTTTTGATAATGTCAAATTAGACAAGACCTTAGTTTCGGTAGAATCTCAACAGGGCCGATGATTCGAAAGACCATCCCAAGCTACAAGAGTCTATAGAAGGGTATAAGATGTGAAATCTCTGGGAATTTTAGCAGAATTTCAAGAGGATTTGGTTTAGAGAAGGTCCTAGAACAGATCCTTGACTATCCTAACAGTGGTTTGCCCGAGATGAGGGGCTTGGAGTTAAGTCGGTCGATGACCAGGTATTAGGGTCTCTTGACAGCTTTGAGATAGGTTTTCCAGGGGAAAGACTCAATCAGGAAAAGGCTACAATGACTTTGGAATGGTTTAGTAAGGCTTGAGAAGGCTTAGAAAGGCTTAAGAATTTATGTCATCAAGTTTCGGGATGTTTCGGAACTTGAGAGGTCCTTTCCGAACTTGAGAGGTCCTTTGGAATGGTGGAAGGAGAATCCTTTTTATAGGCATCTCAGGGTTGCAATCTAGCCGATCAGCTAGTTACACCCTAGACTGAATCTAGCCGATCGACCAATTCACACCTATGTGTAGACTAGGTGTGATCTAGTCGATCGGCCAGATTGAACCTTCTAGAAGTTGACACGTGTCAGCCATCTAGTGGGTCAATCAGCTACTAAATGTACAGGGTACTTTGACTTTCTATAAAAACTCTTTCGGGGGAAGTTTGTATAGTTTTCTAGGTTTTTCAGGATTAAGGTTTGAAACATTTGGGTGGAATCTAAGTTCCGGACATTTCTGAAATTTTTGGGAACTCTAGTGTGTTTGGACATTATGGAGTCAGGGCTACAGGATCATTTCGGAATCAGGGATTCCGGACATTACGGAGTTAGGGCTCCAGGGATCATTAGGAATCAGGGATTCCGATCATTTCGGAGTCAGAGCTCCAGGGATCATTAGGAATCAGGGATTCTGGACATTTCGGAGTCTGAGCTCTATGGCTTTGAAGACATTACGGAGTCAGGGCTCCAGACATTTTGGGAGTCAAGTTTCAGAGTTCTTGGATGGACCATCATACTTTTGCCGGCACCGTTAGAATTTTGCCCATACCTGGATACAAGTTAAACATTTCATCATCGGGCTGGGTAGACCGTGCTCATACGAGTCCTCACAGTTGTGAGCGAGTGACAATTTCCTCCTCCCGGAGCGGGTTTACGGGCTATACCATTTTGCTTTTTAAATTTCAAACCGATTCCGACATTTCCGATTTTGGACAACTCACCAGGAATAGGCATTTACATTAAAAATCCGTTTATAAAACAACTTGTTAAAAACATGGCCTTGAATCTATGCCCAGGCCAAGTATTGCGGAGTCGCCACCCGATTCTGCTCTATTGAGAATTAAAATAATCGTGCCGTCAAACCAACCTAAATAGACTCAACAACACTCAACCAGAGATTAGGTTCGGACAAATTTTTTATTCGTTTCCAAGATGACAAAGTTAATTATTTGGTTCAATCCCCTAGAGTCTTTCTAAGTGTTTCGTTAAGTTTTACAATTTATTCATGTTGGTCCCAAAATGGCTAGAAAGGACTAGAGGGGGGTGAATAGTACTTTATCGAGAATTTAAAAGTTTTTCAAAAAGGTTCCCAGATAATTGGTGGAGTCACAAACGGCCTCATTTAAAAATGAATTTCCTTAAGCTCTTATCACTTCGATGATAGAACTTTTTGAAAAGCTTTTAAAATAAAATCCCTCAATTTCAATTTTAGTAAATTTGCAAAAGTGAATACGATTAAGTAGAGAAAGCAGAGTAGAGAATTAGATGAGACAGATTTATCCTGGTTCGGGGCACCCCCTACTATAGTTCCCAAGTCAACCTGACTTGAGATTTCCAACTAAAAAAAATACAGATTGGTGACCATAAAAATCAGTCATAAATGCATAAATTTCCGTCATAAATACAGTTCATGACGGTTGTTGTGACCGAACCCACTCAGTCATGAAAATCGTAGTCACAAAAAATTGTGACTGCTTTTTATGGAACCTTGACAGCTTTTGTGACTGCCACACTGTCAACAAATTTTGACCATCTTTTTGATTATCTACCTGTCACTATTTTGCTACTTCTTTTTTGACAGAATCTGTGACTCCTTTTTATGACGCATTTTGTGATACTGTTTGTGATTACTGTTCAGTCACTAAAGTGTTCATATTTTGCTGCGACAATTTATCATTTTTATGGATTTTCATATTTCTTTATCTAACACAATAGTATATTATGACTTGATATAATTAATTTTTAAATAAAATTTCATGTAATATGTAAATACAATACTAATTATATTAATGAATTGCCACTAATTAAGGATTGATGAAAGCATTTAAATACAAGAATTTAAGAGCATTTCAAGGAATACCTAAAGCAATCGCACCTGCAAAGCCAGAAGAGATAAGTCATCAATCCTTAATTAATGAATTCTCATGAATGAAACAAGAATTCAAGAGCCCTAGAAACCAAAGTGTACAGCTCTAACAGCACAAGTTGTAGAGAGCAAGCCATAAACTATGGCATCCACTAGTCATTTTACTCTTTCTACAGCATTCATACATATTTTGGAAAAAAAATGAAATATGATTTTCATTTTGATAGCATAGATCATGAGTTGGCAAACTTAAATAGTACTAGTAGAGAAAAACAAGCCACTCAAATCAAAATTCAAATCAAGAAAAACAAGTGAAGATAATGATCAAAGTTGAAAAAAAAAAACTCACAGGATCACTGCCCATTAAAGGAACAATAATAGCTTCTCCTGCTCTCAAATAAACAACTTGAAAACAAAAAAACAATCACACTTTAGAATCACAAAAGGGAAAAAATAGGTGTTACTCCAAGATGGATTAGAGTCAATTCAGTACTCTAAGCCTTGAAGTGGTCCATTGGAAGATGACTTATCTCTTCTGGCTTTGCATGCGCCATTGCTTTAGGTATTCCTTGAAAAGCTAGAGAAAATAAGTCAATACAGTAGAGTACATTCGATTTCTCAATCCACAAATAACTTAATAGCATGAAATATCCGAGTTACAATGAATAATAAAACAAATCAAGAGCATACTACTTCTGAGTGATCAAGGTTATGTAACATGTAAATCAAAAAACAAATAATTGATTATCAGTTCCTAACATACAAACATGTAACATGTATGGAGCAAATCATTTAATAACAATTTCAATCCAAAGTAGAAGTTAGATCAAGAACGTACTTCAAAGTGTAGGCACTGCCAGCTTGATAAAATCTCTTACGTACGCTTGATGAAAATTCCAACAGAATATATGCCTATATTATATATGCTCCCCTATGCTATACAACCCACCATATATGGTTGATTATATATACAACTGTCATAATATATGGCTAATTATATATACACTTGCTATAACAAAAGTAAATGGGAACATAAACTTACGTATTGTCATAATATATGGCTAATTATATTACGAAGGTTGCCTATGGCAAAAGGAAATGGACTTCAAAACGGAGAATTTATTTGATAAGTGCCTACAGAGCATCAAACATCAAAACATCTAACAGTGCATTGGACTTGTAATTAGTGCCTAACAGAAAAATAGCCACAAGGATTTGATGATGGCGGGCGGAAGCGAATGCTAACGAATCAAAATAAAAAGTGGAAAAATTAGATTGGTGAATGTTTTTTGGATCACATACAAAACCCTTTAGTTTTTGGAAACTAATAAAACCCAATTAGTTTTTGGAAACTAACAAAACCCATATGTGTTATAACACTAAATTTCACTCCAAAAAATGATCTCCTTTTTATTGAATTCGTTTTCCATATAAATAGGAAAACAATCAAGTGTTACAAGTTGAATAAAGGCTATTAAACTTAAATAAAACACCCTACATTAACATTATAATAAAGGAACATTAAAGCTAATCAATAATGGAATTCAAAGCAACAAAAACATCAACTAAATCTTCAAAAACGTCCTCCTTCAACATGGGCTGGAACTCATGTGCATATATCAAACTTTAAGCACATTTTTATT
>CAOJBJ010122498.1:0-12690 GCA_948291685.1 Euphorbia celastroides
CCACTGATCACTCAGCTTTGCTGACATATCAGTGCTGCATTCACATTGCACTTAAAATCCAGTCACTGAAAAACTTCGCTGAGACTTAACATTCTCAGCGTCGCTGTGTCAGTATCAGCGAAGATATTTCTTCATCGCTGATCAGAAGGGGCAAAAACGATAAGCTTTCAAAGACTGAAATTAAAACGTTTTTAATCTGTAAAAGTCATTCACCCCCCCTCTGACACGTACTATTAAGCCCAAGGGGACCAACAAAACCAAATTGTCAATCTAACCCATTTTAATGTAGATTTTTCTTTCTTGTAGGCTTAATATCATAGGTTTGAATATAGCTATTGCATTGATTATCTTTTGCTTGATCAAAAGAGAGTCGTCATGCATTTACCTTTTTATTATTTTAATTTTCAATGCAAATCATCAAAATACGGGATTATAATTTTTTTGTTATTTTAAAGACTAAGCAATTTCATTGTTGAGGAATCCTTAATGTGTGACAATATAGTTTTCTCATATGACATAAATGAAAATGAAGTCCAGTCAACAAAATAAAAATGAAGTCTTTTTCTCTTTATTTTCTCCCTCTATACACCAATGTGAAAACTAGAATATTCAACTTTTTTTATCAATAGTATGTTAGTTCATTTGATACACTTACTCATGTGTAGATGGGAGGTTCTGAATTCAAAACTCAGCCTTTTTATATAATTTTTTTAAAAAAATATTCAATTTTTCTCCTCTTTCTCTCTCTACGAAAACAGGCATTCTGTAATTGCCCAACACAAAAACCGGGCAAGAAATCTCGGATTCTTATACCTAGTCTGGGAACTTCCTATATTCGGTTTTAATCCCAAATCTTGCTCTCCTTTTCAAAGTTGAAGTCTTGAAGCTTCTTCGTTTTCCTCCATTTTCTTCCCATCCAAACACTACCCAGGAAAGGAAAAGTAGAGCAAAAGATCAAAAGATTGGATCTTTCTCTCAAGCAAAGGGAAAATTGATAAAATGACTGCCTGTCCTCGAGGCTCCATCACCTACAACGGCACCCTTTGCGCTTGCCCGCCGGGGTTTCTCCTCAATAGGACAATTAACAGCTGCTCTTTGTTTTCCGGCAGCTCTGCAATCTTGTCGGACATCGGACTTGCAAGTACGGTGTCGTTTCCGGAGACGATTTTTGCCTTTGACTCAATCAAGAAGTTTACTCAGTCACAGGCTGTGTTCTTAGAGGCTACTCTTGTGATGTTGCTTTCGTGGCTTTTGTTTTGCTTCTATTTGAGGTTTATGAAGTTTGGAGATGGCAGAAATGTCTGGTTTAAGATCCGTTGGTGGGTTAGCCGGTTGGATGTTTGCTTTTCAACCCGGCATTGGCTTGTAAGTTGCTAGTTTAGCTCATTTTCTGTTGTGGATTTGTGATGCTTTCTGATTGGATTTGTTAGATAATAGATTAAGTACCAAAAAGTTCATGAAAGGTTCAATGGCAAAATCCATGAAAGTTTATGGACCTATGATGTGCTTTTCCATGTTAGTTTTTTCTGTTAGATTTTCTATTGTGGATTTGTGATGTTTTCTTGTTACTTGTAATGTTCCAACTCATTTGTTAGATGATAGATTGAGTACCAAAGTAGTTTACGAGGGTTTGATTGCAAAATCTATCAATGTTCATGGACTTAGATGTGTTTTGCCATGTTAGTTTTTGCTGTTGCAAGCAGTTGAGGTTCAAATTTTGTTTTGATTTGGCTGTTTGTCTTGTTTGTAGGTCAACTTCTTATTTACTTTACATGAATTGATTATGGGACTCAACAAAATGTACATGTATTGTTGATGTTTATGGAAACAAATCATGCATGCTAATAGATTTCATTATCTCGAATACACTTCAGCAAGATGCTGAAATTTCGTTATCAAAACATGATTCGAATTCGAATTTGGTGTGTTGACTTAAGATAATTTTACATTAAGTTACATGTAGTGATACTACTTTTCCTTTTGTAGGATGATCAACAAGTGGTTGTGAAAAGGAAAACCGAACTTGGTGGAACTTTTTCGATGGCAAGTTGGATACTTTTCATCGGTTTATTCGCTGCGTGAGTATCTATAACAACTTTCCCTGTTAAAAAAGTTCACCTTTTCTTGGCCCTAATGTGGTATGTTTATATATTGACTTAGCTTTTCAGTTTCTATCAGGTTGCTTTACCAAATTATATCAAAGAGAACAATCGAAGTACATAATGTGAGGGCAACGAGTTTACCCGATTTGGATTCTTTTCTCAATGACATGGAATTTAATCTAACCACAATTTCCAGTATGAGCTGCTCAAATTTAAGAAATCTCGGTACTGTGGTTACCGGTAGCCCCGGATTTGCTGATCAAAGGGTTGCAAATCTTTCAGAGTTGGTTAATTATACCTGCCAAAACACAAGTTTAGGGCCAACTCTAAATTTCAAGTGCAACAATTGCCGGTTTAGTAAAGACTACATGTATATCTCATGGCAATTTGTTGATATCCCGAATTCTCCTGCCTCTGCAGTTGGTTTTCAGTTCAATCTTACTACTAGGAATCATGATGATAAAAGGCATTTTAGTTTTGTGAGTGGAACGCTGAAGAATGGAAGCAATTTTGACAAAAGGCCGATCACATTCAGAGGGCGGACTTCGAATATACTGAAATTTAATTTGTTTCCTCGAATATATCATAATTTGAATGATTTAAGGCTGCTTCATCCTCTATTTCATGAGTTTACACCGGGTTCGGGTTTTGCTGATGCAAGTCAGCTTCGAGTGTCTCTTGCTAGGCCTAGTGATGGGCTTATCAACACTACTTTGTATGTCAACTACCTCTCGGCTTATGTTGTTGAAGTTGAAAAACAGAACATTATGGGTCCTGGTAAGTTATTAATGATTTTCTTTTTCATTAATGTTTCGCACAAACATAATGATGATGTTATATGTCCATTTTGGAATGCTATTTTTAGAGTCCCTATTTGCTAATAAGCAACTTCTTCAAAATGTGAGACAACTCTGTGATTTGTGACTATATCAGTGGATTTATTTCTTGAATCTCTATAAAGATTAGAATTAATGTATTGTAAAATTTTTTTGGTTTGTTTTGAGTTTTAATCATGCTTAGTTGTTGATTCTCTTTCCTACTTTTTTGTTTGAATGCAGTGAGCTTCCTTGCTGATCTTGGTGGCCTCTATTGCATTAGTATTGGCATATTTTTCTACCTCTTGGTCCAAGTATGTTCCTTCTTTCATTTAGCTTCTTGTATAATCGAGTTTGAGCTTCAAAGGTTTTTTTATAATCGAGTTTACAATGAACTTTTTTCTGTTATTAACTTGCTTTACTATAGTGTGAATACAGGATTAAAAAGCTCCGCCATGAAGATATGACAATGCGAACCATAAGAAAACGAATCAAAGCTCAAAACCTCTGGGCCAAAGTGAGTTATTTCCTTTCAAATAAGATAAGTTTGTGGCCTTTTTGTCCTAGTAAACTGATATAATGATTTAATGTTCCCATATGCTAGTTGAGGAAATACGTACGATACACATATGATTGCAATGCAATAGATGATGACCTGAAACCCCGAAACGAATCTAGCTCTTGCTGTTTACCTGCACCTACCCTTCGTGCCAATGGACCATTATCAGCATCAAAAAAGAAGTCAAAAAGTGGAAATATCCAGCTAAACAAAAAAATTAGCGCACCTACAGAAAAGGTTTGCTTTTTAATGTAGTGTAATCTGCTCAAATCTCGTTTCTCTCTTTCGAACTCTTATCTGGAGCTCCTTTTCTCCCTCTCTAAAACACGCTTTGTGGTACAGCATGTTGTTGAAGGGAAAATCCATGCCAAGGAACCGAAATCTTCCACCACTGGAGGGAAAATATCTAATTCCAACGGGGGACATGTAAGTTGGTATCCTAGCTCTATTGTCATCGTGACTTATGACTTGTCTTTGACATGTTCAATTTAGCTCATAGGTATCAGAATCTTATAGTTAGCTTCAATCATAAATGGATTCAAATCTATAGGGTGAATCTACTTGAATCGGTACGATTCACGATATCAATCTTATGATTCGATTCACCCAAAAAATGGTTCAAATTCATTGAGTGAAATGATTTAATTAAACCCAAAAGGGGAAGTTTGTGGAAGAAGTAGAAAATGATGATGATTGACACATTGATTCCCTTCTGATGAACAATAATTATTTTCACAATTCACAGCATTTAAATTTCAATTCTCGATTCGACACCTATGGTTTAGCTCCATTTGAAGTTGCATGCTTTTGTGGTATTTCCAGGTTGTGAAAGATGAGCAACCAGTAAATGAACATGGTGGAGACGCCTCCCAGCCACAGTTACATTTACATGGTGATGATAACGACATTCCTCTGCCACCCTCACTAGGTAAAAATCAGCACATTTCTTCTTTCATTGCATACTCGGGGTTTGGCCGATCGAAAAAGAAAAGTTATTTTAGTTGATACTTGCAAAGCTAATGAAACACGGTTGACCTGTTTGTGTCTTAAGGATTATTTTTGTGATGTTTTTGGTTTTATATGCAGAACTGGGAACCGGGTCTGAAGTGAAGATATCTGATATCCAGAAAAACTTATCGGACTTGTATAACTATAATGTCATGCTGAGGGAAAAACTTCTTGCTACTCAGTCATTGCTTCATGATTTAGCTTCAAAGTCCTCTGATTCTGCATCAGACGGCTTAAAAAAAGAAAGTGATGGTTGATTATTCATTGTTACTTGGATTACCTGGAGAATATATATTCGTACCCGGCAAACCCCTGGCCACTGTTTGAATGAGCCAAGGTTGAAACTCGAAACTCACATGGTACCAGAGTTGAATTGGTCAGAGAACACTTTGATTGTGGGAATGATGGGGCATTCTTTGTTTATATTGGTCATTTTTTATTGGTTAGTTTTGGAGTTTTTAGTGTAACGTGTAAATGAGATACAGTTGAATTATACAGCATGGAAAAAGCAATTGAAAGCATTCTCTCGGTTGCAATCGATTGCCCGGGAAAATATTCATTCCATTCAGTCCAAGGAATTGAAATATTGGATACTGAAAATGATAGTACATGACTAATTGTCCGAATATTAGGGTAATTATCCTTGAAATGGTCACTCGGGAACTTGGGGTCATGCAAAAACAAGAACAATTGTCTCCTCACGTGAAAGAGAAGAAGGTTAATTTGTCTTCGATACTGAAGCAAAACACAAATATGTTACAAAGAGAGCAAATTGTAACTATTGCCAAAGCCTTGAACATCATAAATCCAAACAAAGACTGCTTTTTCGGAACCAGACAATGAATGCAAGTCATCCAACATTGAACTATGGGAACATTTGCCGTGAGAGGAACATAGCTAACTCTAAAAACACTCGTCCATCTTTAACTTATTCAAAGTACAGTAAATAATGTCCACAAAAAATAGGATCCTCAAACTTCCAAAATTTTAATGCTCATCGAACTGTGATACTATCTCAAGTATGGAGATTTGCAATTTTGGAAAATTATGAAACAAAACTAAAATGTCAATAAAAGTTTTTCCAGTTATAATGTTATGTTCATAAAAATGAAATTTAGATATTAATAAAATATAGAAACATGCCCCGTGGTTTCATGTGTTTTTAAAAAGAAGCCTCAACTTATTTTTTTCCCTACTATGAAAAGTTGTCAAAAAGTCGGACAATATTATTCATTTCAATATGAAATCGTGCATTCTAACTTATGACAATATGATACATTTTAAAGTAGAAATTTGGGATTTTTTTATGATGTTAAAATATCTTTTATAATTAAAGTATGATGCCAACTTTAAAAAATCATAAAAAATGACACATTTTAAAAAATATTCAAATTCACATGAATAATTCTTATATAATATGGTTCAATTATAGGAGTATTGAAAAGATTAAAATATTTCCTATAACATCATCATTTTTAGTGAAGATTCTTCTTTTGAAAAAATGTTGAAACTATACCTATTTTGATAATAAAATGAAGTTCAGACCCTATTTTGAAAATAAGTGAAACCACAAAGCATGTTTTTGTACTTTATTTAAAATATTATAACAAAATGGACAGCAACCGAAAAAGGGCAAGAGGTCTATTTTAATTAATCATATGTAACTTTTTAAGCATAACATAAAAAATAAAATAGTAAGCGCTTATAAGGCGCCAAACACATGAAATCTTGCATAATCTGACACCTTGTCATAAAAATTTTCAGCCAATTACGCAATTTAGTTGGGAGAACATGACTAATGGGCAGATGTGCTTTAATCATCAAAGTTTTTACATTTTTCTGAGGTATGTATGGACAAGTCTGTTGGTGAAAAATTTCCCTTGAGTTCAATAAATGCCACTATGGTTGATCGATAAATTCACCTCCATTATCACTCATATCTACTTCTCCTCCGTGCATAGTCGGTTTTATATTTCCATCTGGTTGGTGAACTGTTTGCCTCTTGTTTATATACATTAAAGACATAAACATGTGTTTTTAGTGTGACATATGAGTGTTGATCCCGCTATCTACGATCCATGTAAAACAAGTGAGAAGAGATTTACAAGTGAAATTTGCAAACACGGAAAACTCTCCTCCATATGTTGTATTGGCGAATCAATGACTTTTTTTCCCTTCATCATTCACCACATTTCTCTTTCAAGCTCCTCTCTTCTTCCTCGCCATTGCTATAATAATACCATAAAGATAGAAAAATGAAATTAATTAATAAATACTACTCAACTTTAGAGGTTGACCAATAGCTCTTATTTATACATACATCTACAAAAATTCCAAGTAAATGTAATGAAATTAAGCTGAAATAAATCTGATTATATATAGTTTGACAAAAAATCAATAGAGTTTTTTAAAAGGGAAACAACATGTTGCCTCATCTTAAGCAGATTGATGCTCTTCTTGTAGCTCACTTAATCCTTCAACATGATTGGGTAATTGTGATTTCATTTAATAGTGTGATTATTAAGTGAACTTGAAAATGTAAGGATAATTTCATCATACAATTATCATTGCATCACAATATATATAACTACCTTTTATTGTAACTTAACAGCGGTTTGTTGGGCGGTATTTATCACAAAGGTGGTGGAGGCACGCTACAACCTTGGGAAAAAAGGGAGGAAGGCAGACTATCCCAAGTTATCTCCTCAATTCTTGTTAAATAAAGTTAGACGCCAACATCAAACCGTAAGAAATTTTGGCAAAGCAGCTGATATGTTAATCATTGAAGGGCTGCCACTAGAATCTAGTTGCCCCCTCAATTCTTATTAAACAAAGTCAGGCGCATGCATCAACACATCATAAATTTTGGCAAAGTACTTGATAGATTATTCACTGAAGGGCTGCTACCAGAATCTAAATATCCATACGTTGCGGTCACTTCGTCAAAGGTAGATTCAGTTCAGTTCTTTCAATATTCTGCATTTTCTTAATATTTTGTATTGTTTTGATAGGGGCATAGTTCCAAGATGGAAAAAGTTCTATAATATACAAACATTGATGCAGACAATGAAACATTTACTGAAGGCATGATGATGGAAGTTCTAAACGAAAGTAAAGGTCTTGTGGTACTTGTGTTCGACGTTGATGAAACGTTGAATGCATTACGAGCTGAGGTCAATAATTTGAGTTTTTAAGCTACCTTACTTCATATTTGATTCAACCAAGAAAAATCTAAATGTTGACATTTTTCAAATATTCTATGAAATATACAACTGTCCAGGAATTGGTCGTATACTACCCCATATAGTTGTAGCGGTTGGTTACGAGGAATTGAATGGCCAAAAGTATTGGCAAATACGTAATTGTTACGGTTCAGGTTGGCGTGACAAAGATTATGAAAGTTTATCTGAATCTTGAAGATTCACAAGTTATGGTATCCATTCAATACTAATATTTTAAACCACATATTTAATTTTTTCATTTCATCATTATCTTGAATGTTTATAAACCATTTCTTCACTATTTTAATTTGGCAGGAAGTAAAATAAGTTTGCATGGAGCTAAATTTCATGCTTAAATAACTTTAATTTAATGGTACATTTTTCACTTATTGTAAATGAATTAATATTGCTTAGACTTGAGTCACTTGTCAAATTTTGCCCAAAATTGACCAATTCATGCAATTTATAATTTTACCCATGATTTATAAATAGATTTTTGTGTTTCCTAAGCTGCGATCTGTCATAATTAGACACTATTTGTGAAAATAGACACAAACAAACGTTTGAAACTTAACATAATTAGAAACTTTTTTATTAACATATTTTATATGAACAACTGAAAACTGAATTTGATGTTGTTATTTCTTTATTCAGTTAAGATATTATTTTTTGTTTTCAACCTCAATAAAAGATTTCTCTAATTACTGTTGTTGATGAATTTCAGGTAGAAGATGCTGAACATACCATGGAATAACATCTAGCAGCAAATATTGAATTCGATAAAAAATTATCAGCTGATCGAGCAAAAGAAGAAGCAAAAGGGTTTTATTTGTTTTTTTTTTTTTTGTTAGATTTCATGATCAAAGATTAATATGGTTACTTTTGATAGTTGAATATGTATGAAAGCTATATCATCTCAAAGCTTAGAGATATAAGGGAAAGTAATTTCTCATATTTGCTTTGAAAATAGAGAGAGAATTTTATAGAATATGTAATTACTTAATACAACTCAAATTTATAGCTTAATCAGTAGCTCTTATTTATAGATACATTACTGAAATCCGAAGTAATTATAAAGTTATTGATCAACTAGCAATTACTTGCTTTTTTTGTAAAGCTTACAATTTATAGTTTTGTTAAGATTAACCATTTAATATTTTGTGTGACTAATTGTTTTCACATAAGTAATATTAAATGTTATTAATATCAAAAGAATTCTTTTTAATGTAAATTCAACAGAGTTATTATGAAAACAATGATATGAATATGCAGTAAAGAACATTTATATTAAGGTGCAACAAGTTATCGGAATTGATAAATATTCGAAAAAAGTCCAAACAATAAAACATAATAAAACTAATGAACACTAATAGCGGTTATTCATAATAGGAATATCAAAGTTTAGTGTTGGTAAAAAATATAGCAGTGGTATACCAAAGTTTGAAAAGGTAAATCATTTTTTCACTATAATTATAAAAACAATATACCATTGAAAGTAGTTTAGTGTTGGTAAAAAATGGACTATTTTTTATGACATGGCTCAGGGTTTTAATCATGATGTTGCTAATGGGAAAACTGTGCGTGTTGGTCCAAATGCGGATCTGGAATGGTTGTGAATCCTATTTTTGGGGTGGTTCTAAGAATTTGGTTGAATCTAGAGGTCAATTGTAGTTGGTTATTCTGTATGGAAGTAATGATCCTGTTATTTGGAAGGAGAGATGAGTGCAAGTGTTTTTAAGTTGGACGAGGAATTACAAAGCTGGACTGCAGTGAAATGCTTGGATTCAAACTTTTTGGTATCGGTTGCTGATTTGTGTGGGAATTAACTACCATTAATAATAAAATTTCATTCGAATTAGTCCAATGATTTACCAAAAATTAAATAACAACATCAAAATAATATACAACAAAAAGCAGCACAACCGGCGATTGGAATCTCGCCGGAATAACGACATAAAGTGTAGGATCTCACCGTCCAACCGCCGTCACTTTCCCAGCCCGAACACCGTTCTATAGCCAGCTGTCGCCTTCCCGCAGCCTGTTTCCAGAAAGCCTCTTATTCGATAGTTTATCACTCTAAAGTAGAAAAGAGGTTGAATTCAATATATATAGATAAAGAAGGTATGAAAAATTAGAGAGGGGGAATACCTAAAGTCCAGTGGCGGAGAAGGAGATTAGTGTCATCATCAAGAATGAGAGCACCGTTGATTGAAATTAACACGTCAAAGTAGGAATACTACTTGATGACTGTATTGCATAGTGAAGTTTAATTCACGTTGGTTTTGCCAGTGTATTTTGTTTCGAAGTGAAGATATCTGATATTCAGAAAAACTTGTCCGACTTGTATATCTATAATGTCAATTCTGAGGGAAAAACTTCTTGCTGATAGTACATAACTAATACTCATTAAATGCCAAAAAAAATACTCATCTCCTTCAATCCAAGAAAACAACTCAATTGTACTGAAACTGATTTAAATAACTAATCATCAAAACCCGGATATTTGGGTAATCATTCTTGAAATGGTCACTCAGATTACAAGGGTTTTGAGCTCGGTGTCAAGCAAAAACACACATCAGAACACTGAAGCTCGAATGTATGCTGCATTTGAGCTCCAAACAATCACAATCAGCCCCTCCATCAAATGACTCGGTTCTTTCGAGTAACAAAAACACCATATCGTGCTCCTTGCTACAATTGCTCAGACAGCTTCTTCATATCTCTCCCCCTTTCTTTACATCTGCAAACATTTTCGGGTTCTTGGCAGCATGCCCCGTTATAACTCTCCTTGCATAAACCGGTTGCACTTGTCACAATTGAAACAGAAAACAAGAACAATTTTCATCTCACTCGGGATTGGTATCTTTCTTCACAATGCATCTCGAGAGACCGCCTTTTGTAGATTGGAGTCCCAAGGCATTGGCAAACATCCTCTTAGCTGCCCCAACTTGTTGTTCTTTCGAGTACTCCTTCACCTGATTCCTACTAGCTCCACTGATTTTAGAATCTCTTCCACCGGTTGAGGGTAAAGTTTCCTCCCTTTTATCAAATATCGGGTTTTGATCAAGTTGGCCTTTGTCTTGAACATTCAACTCAATGGTTTGATCTATTTTCCGGCCCAAAGCATGAGCGATCATGCGGCGTGCAACTACCGGAACATTCTGTGGTTTTCTCACATAAGGCCTCTCCATCTCTACCCCGTCCCTCGAGAAAATTCGTTCTCAAGCTTCCAAATAAGCTGCTTCTCTCTCCTCGAGTGATAGAGGAGAAAGCGAATTTGTCTTCAATACTGAACCAATACACAAATTAAAACCGAGCATCAACGTCCAAAGTATCTAAAATAAGAATATGCAATGGGACCTAAAAGAAAATAAGGGAAAACTCGGTACCCGGAGGAGCATAATCTCTCCTAAGTAACTGATGAGATGCTATCACAGGCTGAGTTTCATCATACTCATATAAGATATCACTTACAAGGATGGACGGTCTGCAATTCACCGGATTTGTTACAAAGAGAACAAAGAAAGTTATCCGAATAATGCCAAAATCTTGAACTTGAAATCCCGAATTTCCGTTTCACAGCAACTAAGGCAGCATTTTTGGAAACAGACAAGAAAAGCATGTCTTTGAATATTGAACAATGCTAAGCTGTGTGAACTATCGCCCTAAGAGGAACAAAAGTTCAGTATCTAAGCATACAGAAGAATGTTCATCACATCTAATTCCAAAAATTGAATCTTTTCTCAAAAATTCAAAGGTTTGGAGAGTCTTAACATACACTGACGTCTCCGGGTATCTTTCCAGCACTATATGCCCTTCATCTCCTTCGCCAACCGAAACATGAGCAAATCTAACACCAAAGTAACAATCTTTAACATTAACATACAGCCAGAAAAGGAAAAATCCTTCATAGTAATCAATAACCAATCTAATTGAATCACAAACTCGAAAAAATTACCCGAAAATTTCAGCAAGGCAATGCAAAAGAAGGCGACTGTAGGGATCCATGGGCTCCAACTCCAAGATCCCATCAGTGCTGCAATCCCAAATTCATCTCAGCAATACATTAAACATCAAATCAACACAAACAAACAAGCTTAGCTACAGTGTACGGACCAACTTTCATTTGCAATCCCAATTTTATCTCAGCAACACATTAAACAACAAATCAACACAAACAAAAAAGCTTAGCAACACTGTACGGACCAATTTTCATCCTCAAGAAAATTAACCAAGGCGTCTTCCATTGAAAGAACGAGGTGTTTACAAGGGAGATTATCCCTAATTAGAAAGGCCAGCTCCTCCACCTGCAAAAAGAGACCAAATTGGAAAGATTAGGGCTGAAAATAAACAAAGATTGAAACTTTGAGATGGGTTAAATTGGATTACCATAGCAAATTGAGTGACTCTCATAATTGGGTATGAAATTGGGAAAGATGGAAACTTTGTGATGGAGAGAGAGAAAGGGGAAGAGGGTGATAATGGAAGATGAAGATCTTCTGGTTTTGTTGACGATCAACGGTGGATAATATGTCGTCGTTTGGTTTTCAATTTGTACCTTTATTGTGTTTCTATTTTTCGTAAGTAGAAGACGCAATATTCTTGTCTTTGTATCTGGAATATGATTTGGTTTGGTAAAAATTCGGTACGTTTGTAATTAAATAAATATCAAATATATAGTAGGTCCCTTAAATTTAGTAAAAAAATATTTATTGTTCTTCTCAATTACTCCTTGAACTTAGATTTTTTTGTTGCTTTAATATCCTTAACATTGAATAACAAATATTTTCAAGAAATTAGAGAGTTAATGTTTGCAATGGAAAAGGAAAACAAAAGATTTTAGAAATTCAAACTCTTAAAAACTATGTTAAATAAAAAATTTTAAGTTGACGAATCCATGAAAATTAGAGACTTAGATACAATATTACAATTCTAATTTGTTAGTTTTTTTAATTGTTTTAAAACAAATAATGCAATTCACGCGT
>CAOJBJ010123855.1:0-11012 GCA_948291685.1 Euphorbia celastroides
AGAGTCGATGTGGGATTTGAATGTATCGGTGTACATTCAAATATAATGGATAAAAGAGGTGAGATTAACGAATTGAAAATGTGTAAAGAAAGATAACGAAATTGATAATTGAATTTGAACTTGTTATGTTAATATTGCAAGTTTGTAAATGTTGTGGTTTAAAGTGGTGGTGATAGTTGTACACCACTAAGCAATTCAATTGCTTAGCGTGTAGTTTTGTCTACACGTAGGTGTCGAAGAGTAGGTGGATTAGCGGACCAAAGTCGGGAGAGCTGCGCCGAAGGAGGAGTTTCCTCAAGGTGGTTATTTTGTGTTACAGAAATTGTATATTGTAATTATACTTTTGGTATAATAGTATAGACAATGACATGTATTATGAGGAAGGGTGATTTGTATATATAAGTTGTATAACGTATTTTGCAAAAGTACGAAAGTTATTTGTATAATTTAAAGTTAAATTGTATTTTGATTTAATGGTTGAGCGAGGTGATGTTTGTAGAAAATATTGTGGGATTTTCAAAAAGCTATAACTTGAAATGTTTTTATCGAGAATCGAAGTTGTGTGGTGTGGAGAATTCAAAATGTGGTTTTCGAAACGTAAAGAGTATTTGCTAAGATAAAAAAAAAATATATTGACTTATCGATTAAAGGGTGCGTGTGGGAAGGTGTCGAGTCTCGTGAGTAACGTCTCTCGGTTATCACCGGGATGAGGACGTTACAGTGAAATTGAGAAGAAGAAAGAGCAATTGTTGTGCTAACGTAATAATCTTAAATAAACTTGCATAAAATAACTATTTATAATACAATGCGAAAATCAGATAAGAAGATAAAATTTAAAACTTTAAAGTTAAACCAAAACTGTTAGGTGTGATGTGCTTGTGTGAAAAAAAAATATCCTTTTTATGGATATTGTAGTTTTTTTGAATTTTTAAAGATTAAAATTTTAATAAAATAAGTAAGATAATGATATGCTTGTGTGAAAATCTATCCTTACTGTGTATTTGATATTTTTCAAATTTTATCATACTTAAATTTAATAAAAAATATATGACGGTTTTTTTATAAGCTTTACAATTTTATAGTTTTAGCAAAATATGTAAGAGAAAAAAAAGTAAATTAGGAAATATGATTTGAATACCGAATTTTATTTAACTAAATAAATAAATAGAAAAACACAAAATTAAATCAAGAAAATGAAGTTAAGTTGCTTTACAGAAGTTTAGAAATTTAAAATTCAAATTCTTCAATTAATTACTTATCTTGACTGTAAAATAAAATATGAACTCAATTACGAAATAAGCAATTTACACCACATGAAATCCATGGTTCACCAAATTAATTAACAATAAAAATATGGCATTGTAAACAATCAAAATTATAATAGTTCTTGTTATAAAATTATATAAACCACAAAAACTTCCAAAATTAAAAATGATAGAATAAATAAAAATAAAAAACAACATAAATACCAACTAAAATTTATGTTGATTAAAAGGAAACATGTTGACAAAGAACGATATAAAAACAGTAGAAACATTCTTAAATAGACTTGCATCAAATAACTACATAGAATATAATGAAAAATCAGATAAAGCAGATAATATTGAAAACTTAACTTCAAAATTAAACCAATACGGTGTGATATGCTTATGTGAAAACATATCCTTATTATGGATACTGTAAATTTTTTTTTGAATTTTTAAATTTTAAAAATTTGATAAAATATTTAAGATAATAATATGCTCGTTTGAAAATCTATCCTTATTATGGATTTTATATAAACATTTTTTATGAATTTTATCATATTTAAATTTAATAAAAACATATAAGGCTTTTTTTATTAAATTTTACAGTTTTATAATTTTAGTAAAATATGTAAGGGTAAAATAATAAATTAAGACTTCTTTATTTTTATTAATATATAGATATAAATTTATTCTAATTTTAATTGCAGAAGTAGCTTTTAAATAACATGTGTATTGCACAATTTTTTTTTCTAAAAAAGGTCGAAAAGACCCACTGCCACTTTAATATGGATGACGTGCCATTAATAAAGTTCTATTCAAAATAAATATTGCGTGCGTAATACAAATTGGTAGACTTGTAATCCAATCTCAATCTAGCACTAATTCTATGTTTAGTATTTAACAATGGAACAAGGATATATATCGTGTTACAATTTCTTATATAACGAAATTAAATGTTTCCGCCACTAGACTTTTTGGATTTGGTTGAATACTTTAGTTTAGAATTGTTAATTAATCTTTTAATCGACTTTAGAAGACTTGGTTTGGATTTATTCTCTAACCATTTCTATTTTTTATTTGTATAAGATATAGGAAATCAAATAAAGTAGTGTCACTTGGAGATGGTGGAAAATAAGTTCAGAAGCAAAAGAGGACTTTAATTTGAATACTACAAATATGAGGTTCTGAAAGTGTGATACTCTCATAGGTTATGACAACTGAACAAAGTCGAAGGCTATAACTTTGAAGGAGCTTAAAGGCTATGGTTAGCTCGAAAAAATTACCTAATAGCAGAATCACGCTGGAGATGATTGGTGAAATTGGAATTTTATGCAATTTCTTCAACAATTATCTGTTACATTTTCGACATTAAACAATTATTTAAGTGTTTTATCATAAGTACTTTGACTATTTTAAAAACAAAAACAAAAGTTTTCAGCATCACATTAGCTGACCACTAACTCTAATAATTACATTACACTAACCAAACACTTTATTGGAAATTGGAAAATGACAATATGGATAATTAATTTGGTCTTATATCAATAAATATTAAAAATGATTTGCTATTGTTTAGGTGGATTTGACAATTTCATAATGAAACCGTGTCTTAGAATATTATGAAATGATTGTGTATTTGTCAAATCAATAGTTGGTAGGACAATGGAGATGTATGGAGCCTTCAATCAACTCAGCAAAATTTTATTGTTTTTTTCCACATTTTGATCCTACAATTAGGTGTTCTCTATGTGTATACTTTAGACTCTAGTTAATTTAACATTTATTGAAAAACTAATAATAGTTCATATAGAAATTGAACAAGATAAAGAGTGAAAAAATAAAATCATTAAGTAGACTTTCATATATATGTTAATTGGTTTTGAGTGGTATAAGTTAATTATCGTGTCACCAATTTTGCAATTAATGCCAATCCTTTGAAATTTCACCGAATTCTTTTGTAAGTTTGCAAAGTAAGCAAAAATTTGAAAGTGTTAGCATTTGTTTTAAGAGATTGGTGAAGTTTGAAGTAACCAACAAGACAACAAATGGCAATGGTTTTTTTATTCAAAAATGATAAATATGTTTATAGATATTTGAAAAGTGGTAACAAGTGTATGCCCATTTACTCTCATTAAATAAATAATTAACCTGGAAAGTAAACGAAAGGAACTAATCACATCTAAGTGATGCAATATCTTATTGTATTTCGTCAAACAAATAATGTATAATGTATATCTTAAATTTCATTTATTTGTATTTTTAATTCGTATGTCAGAAACATACGTATAAGTTGAGATTGCCTAGTGCATTAAGCATGTGTTTAATAATTATTTAGATGGTTTAGACCTCTAATATTATATTGCCTTGTTATAATAATCTTTTGTTTCTTTGATAAAAGCTAAAATAATCTTATAAGTAACTTTGCCCTAATCTGTAATATCTCCATATTTTGTCATCCAAATTCATTTTAGTTGCGCATCTGAGTTCTGCAAATTTTGAAGTTTGAATCGAACCTCATTCGTAAGAATACATATCATGTTTTAGCACTTGAGCTACGACTTAAAACATTATCATGTCTTGCTTTACATAATCTAAACGTTCTTTAGTGCATGATTTATTGCAAGTTCATATATTAAATATAAATTTTCGAGATTTTTACTTTTCTATCGTCTATCCTATTTGAAGTTATCCATTTAATATTGAGAAAATCAATTAAATACAGCAAAAAATGAACAAAACTGTTTGCACTACAGCAGATTTTTTTATTTCTTTTTTATACTCATTCAAACTTTTAATTCACAAAGCCCATTTTGACTTGACAAAAAATCTCGCTGGAAAAGTTTCACGGCCTCTGAACCCAATCCTCCTGTAACTTCACCACCGTCGAACTAACACCGGACCTGAAGCCGTCCCACCTATCATCGCACCTGAAGTCGTTGCACTTGCCGCCGCCGTTGAAGCTCGTCTCCCGCCCAACGCGCCGTCGCTCGCAGCCGGGAAATCGATTTGAAACCATATCTCGAACTCAGATCTGTTCCTACCGATGTTCACCGCCCTAAGATCGCTGCCGCTGGACCAGATCTGGATCTTGCTGCCCGCCACCGTCGACCGGTCTCTAAGATCTCTCCGTTCATGGCCGCCGTCTTCATTCAGTCTGTCATCGCCGTTCTCGTCGCACTTGCCGCCGCCGTTGAAGCTCGTCTCCCCCCAACGTGCCGTCGCTTGCAGCCGGGTAATCGATCTGAAACCAGATATCGAACTCAGATCTGTTGTCGCCGTCGTTCGTCGCCCTTAGATCCACCGTCGCTGGACCAGATCTGGATCTCGCTGCCGGTCGCCGTCGACTGGTCCCTTAGATCTCGCCGTTCCTGGCCGCCGTCACCGTTTCCGCCATCACTAATTTGGATACAGTTAAGAATTTGCCATACTGAAAGAAAATTCAAAAATTATGAAACTATAAAGTATCACAATTTGTAAGGTAATATTTTGCTATAGTACTTTGGCTTTGTATTCACATTAGAATTCGTCTGCTTTTGTTGTGTAATGTGTATTAGATAGTTTTATTTGTTTATTTTGTATGGCCTTGTTCTGAGATTTCTAATTTGTGAAGTCGTTTTAGTTTCATTTTCTGAACTTATTAAAATTTTTCTTCAATCCAAAATGATCTATAATGTTATTTTGTAAATCTATATCTATAATGATAGATAATGTCATTTTGTAAATTTAAAACGGTCTATAAATGATCTATAATGTCATTTTACGAACCTATAATGATCAACAATGTCATTTTACGAACATATAATGATTTATAATGTCATTTTGTAAATCTAATCATGTAAATCCATAATGATCTATAATCTCATGACAATATATAAAAATTCTATAATATTATAGATCATTATAGATAATTTCTATAGCATTGTGGATCATTATAGATCATTTTTATAACATTATAGATCTATAATCTCATGATAATATATAAAAATTCTATAATGATCTATAATGTCCTTTTGTAAATCTAACCCTGTAAATCCATAATGATCTATGATCTATGACATTATATAAAAATTCTATAATATTATAGATCATTATAGATAATTTCTATAGCATTATGGATCATTATAGATCATTTTTATAACATTATAGATCGTTATAGAAAAATTTACGATAATATAGATCATTATAGATGAAATCTATAACATTATAGATCATTATAGGAAAAAATCTATAGTTCGATTTTTTTTTTTTTTTGCAAAAATATTTCAAATTTTTTTTTTCCGTCAAAAGTATGTCATCATGGATCATGTTTTAAAGATAAAAATAAAACGAACAAAATATTCTAAAGGACCGAGTCCAAAAAATCAATGGTTTGAGAGATATAGCGATTTTGAGTTTCGAAAATCGAAATTAATGAAAATAGACAAGGTTGATAGTGACATATGGAGAGAGAGAAGGAGAGTGTAGAAAAGGACAAAAAAAAAGGTAAAATCATAAATAAGTAGTTAAAGGTGAGATATTTAAAAATAAGTATGAGTTTTATGTAAATTTAACAATATTTTGAAAAGGAGAGTATATGGTATAATTTCCCTTTAATGTTTGAAAGTATATTAAGAGCATGTCCAATAGACAGTGGGCTCTATAATTATGTGGTATCGAAAATAGATATTAAATTGATGGGTGCTAAATAAACAATACAAAATAAAATATAGTTACAATAGATTATCTATTTAAACGTGGATTGTGATTTTTTTAATCTAATTTAATAATAAAAATTTAAATGATTTTCTTAATAAAGTAAATTAATATTAAAATATTATAAAGTTAATTATATCATCTTTTATTTAAATGTCTATTTGTAGAAGTTTAAATAGATAATGTGCACAATAAATAAGGAAATAGACATTTTATTAAAAATTAAATTTTTAATTTAAAAATTATTTATGCTTATATGTCAAAAAAATTATTAGAATAAACATTTTATTGGAGATGCTCTTATCAGTAATATCCATGACAGAAAATTAGACAAAATAAGTTACAATTTGTAAGAAAATTCTAACTTTATTTTATTATTCTATACTTAAATTCATCAAGGCCAAATGCATAGGAGACTCTTTGAACTTGATTAAAAAAGCCTATTGTTCCCCTCAACTTTCAAAAGTCCTATTATTCTCCCGAACTTGACTTTTTTGTTGCTCCAACATCCTTAATATTGACTTGGCAGAGAATTTTAGACGTGGAAATGGATAGACGCGTGAATTAGATTATTTATTTTAAAATAATTTAAAAAACTAACAAATTATAACGGTAATATTGTATTTAAGTCCCTAATTTCTATGGTTTCATCCTCTTAAAATTCTTAACTTGACATAGTTTGTATGAGTTTTAATTCCTAGAATATTTTATTTTTCTTTCGCATTGCGAACATTGACTCTCTAATTACTCAAAATGTTCGTTATTTAGTGTCAAGGATGCCAAAACAACAAAAAAGCCAAATTTAAGAAAATAATAAAACCCTTTAAAAGTTGAAGGGGACAATAAACTTTTTTGACCAAGTTCATGGAACCTCCCATGCATTTGACCTTCAAAAAATTATATAAGACACGTAACTACGTGTGATGGCAGCCAGCCGGCCGAAACTATATGCCCCACAATAACTACTGGTGGAGACTTTTCATTTTATGCAATTTAAACGATTTTTTTTCGTTTGTTGAGATTTTCCATTTTGATTATCTTTTTCACCTGTTGGAAATTTAATTTTTAAAATTGGATATTTTGTACCTGCTCTTTACCAACTACATACGCTCACTCTATAAATTGATCCATCAATTTATCAACTAAATCCACATTTGAAAACAACAAACACACCAAATAATTATATCACAATCATTAGCAGAATTTAATGGCTTTAGTGGAGCAGAATGCCCAAAACCAACAAGGTGGCCACACAAATATCACTCAGAGTTTAGCAATTTACAAGGCAAGATTAATTTCGTTGATTCTTAAGTTTTTTTAATCAAGAAACACTTTTAGTGTATTTAGTATTTACAGAATTTTAAAAATTTGAATATTGATTAATTATAGGATATTCTTGAAACAAAAGAGGCTGAGGTTGTTCATGATGAACAACAAAATGGTAGACACCAAGAAATTGGACACAAGAGTCTCTTGCAGAGTGATGCTCTTTATCAGGTTGTTAATTATATTATGCATACTCAATTTTATACACAGGGGTTTATGAAATTTTTCGACAGTTGGAGGGACACAAGTTTTAATGAAATCAGACATTAACATGTCGGTTAGGGTATACTACTTGTCATTACCCTTATAATATTGTCACTTTGCGCGAGTGCGAGATGTTTTGTGTAACAGACTGTCTGTATTTTTATTAATTTGTAGAGTAAAATTTTTATATTTGTTTTTGTAGTATATACTGGAAACTAGTGTGTATCCAAGGGAGCCTGAAGCATTGAAGGAGCTAAGGGAAATGACAGAAAATCATCCATGGTAATTTGAAATTAGTAAAATATTTTTATTTTTGTGTGTCTTTGATAATTGTTATAGGATATTTTTATAATTTAATTCTAATGATTGAAAAAAAATAGGAACATAATGACAACTTCAGCTGATGAAGGTCAATTCTTGAGCATGCTGTTGAAGCTCATAAATGCAAAAAATACAATGGAAATTGGAGTTTACACTGGTTACTCTCTTCTTTCTACTGCTCTTGCTCTCCCTCATGATGGCAAGGTAACTAATATCTCTTTCGGTTTAACTCTAACAGTTTGTTATTGTTGTTAAATTTTTCGTTGGAACCAATATAGCTTGTTTTTGAAGTGTATTGCTTAACTACTAACTAAGCAATAAAATAAAATTTTTTTAGAAAAAGACAACAAAACAAATATTGAAAACATGTTCAAAATATAACAGGGTTTAAGTTAACTAGAGCATGGAAAATGTGTAAATAACTAAAGTGTAGGGCTTTTTCCATAAATTTGTATGATTGAGAGGATGTTGCATGAAGTCTATTTATATGTAAAATGAAAATAACAAGGAACACATGTTTTAAATTGCAAAAGAATGTGTAGTTTGGTTTATGTCAGACTGAATCATCAAGAAAGATTGTCTCGTAGCCGACTGAGGCCAAAAGTTGAAAAGAGTCTATAATAATTTTTTAGTATGTAACGTACAAAAATTTAACATTTAATAAATGTAGTTATAAGGATTTAGATTATTTTGGTAACGAGCTAAACCTAGGAACGTATTTTGTTCAATAAATTTTTTTTGACAATGCGAAAAAACCAAGAAAATTTCTTGCAGCAAGTCTTTTGATATAAACCTATGTGAAATATTTCGCGGTGCTAATATAAGTTGATATTAATTTATATATAGATATTGGCAATGGACATCAATAGAGAAAACTACGAATTGGGTTTACCTATCATTGAAAAAGCTGGTGTTGCCCACAAAATTGACTTCAGAGAAGGCCCTGCACTTCCTGTTCTTGATCAATTGATTCAAGATGTAAGTATATCTTCTTGTTCGTGTAATTTAATTTATGAGCATCTTTAAATAAATGGTTTAGGTATTTATAAAAACTAGGTTATAACAAGTTGATGTACTTGAAAAAAGAACAAATCCATTCAGGGCATGTTTAAACTTATTTTAGGTTGCATTTCGTCGTAATAAACTTTCAAAAGTTTTTCTCGTCTCCTTTAAACTTAATTTTCCTAACATCGTCTCGCCCTTCTATAGTTGTTTAAAATGAACCTTTAAATTTTAAAATGCTACATATCAATTTCTGATTGAATGATATTTTTTAAAAATCAAGTAAATCATGAGGATGTATTTAGCCGAAATAAAACTAATTTATTTGGCAGTGCCCAGATAAGGATTTTCCATATTTTGATTTTTGTAGGAGAAAAATCATGGAAGCTTCGATTTTATATTTGTGGATGCTGACAAGGACAACTACATGAACTACCACAAGAGAACTATTGAGCTTGTGAAGGTCGGAGGAGTTATCGGCTACGACAACACCCTGTGGAATGGCTCTGTGGCCGCAGCCCCTGACGCTCCGATGAGAAAGTACGTCACGTATTATAGAGACTACGTGCTTGAATTCAACAAGGCGATTGTCGCTGATCCAAGGGTCGAGATTTGCCAGCTCCCCATCAGTGATGGCATTACCCTGTGCCGCCGCATTAGCTGATCGCACTTCTCATTTGTGCATTTATATTTATGTTCCTATTAAATCAAATCTTCAATGAAGTTATAAATTTCTGTTTTGCAATTTAAGTTTTGGGTTTTCCTGTAGCTTCTACTCATAAATGTTTGTTTGATAAGCAATTTAAGCAGGCTTAATTAAGCACTCTGTTTTACCTAAATTTTTCATATATTTTTAAGTGTTTATCTCAATTTTTCACATAAATTTACCTATTTCATCTCATCTTACTCATATTTAATTATACTTATGTCCTTAATTAATATTTCTTAATATAAGTGAAAATCTTTAAGGCCTCTCAATAAAACTGGAGGGAGAATTACCAATAACATTTTCTTTTGCTTTTATATTTATTATGAAATATAAAGGACAATAATTGGAAAAAAAAGTGTTAAACACTCGACTTATTATATGAAATATTGAATGTACTGAAAAGCCTAACTCAGTCTAATCAAGTTCATTATCTAAATTTAATTTTTTTATCAAAATTTTAAATGTAACTTGTGAATAATTAAATATTTGTATGAAAAGTAAAACCGTATTTTGCAGTATTACGATAAGAATGTTTATATAGCATCAATAGGTGGTTGATGGAGACATGTACGGACTTTTCAAACCAATGGATTTCTACGGGGCATTTGGTTAACTAATTTATAGGTGATATTCCTTTATGTTTACATTTAAATATCCTTCAAACTAAAAGGTTTTAAGTATCTAGTCAGGTGTGCCCTAATTCTAAATACATGTTATGCATATAATAAACGAGTTATATTTTATGTATTACATTAATGAAAACAATATAATCTTTTTTAAGTATATACATTTAGATAAAAGTATTTGTTTACAAAATGTTACAAAATTTTGAGTTTGCTAGCCGTGTAAACAAATAGAGTTATAAATCTTGTGTATTGGTTGATTAATTTCAAAAGTAAAACATCAATATGGCCACATATGCGAAGGCAGGGCTAGATTGCTCCAAAAAGCAAAATCATATGCAACATGCCACAAATAATATTGTTAGATATGTCTAATTATTTTTACACTTGATTTCAATGTATTGTGAGTGTGAGATTAAGTGCAATATTGACATATTACTAATGTGTCATAAATTGTGTTACAAGTACATATTTTGTGTATCTCATGACCACACGAATAGTACTATATGGAAGTGATAGAACTGTCATTCAATCTAGCAAACTAGATATTGAATCACTTAGTCTCTTGATGAATGAAAGTGATCAAGACATATTCAAAATATGTTAGTTATTTGAAAGAATCATTTTATTTATATAAAAAATTGTAATTAACACTATAAAAGAGAATGATGTGCACAATTATCTTATTCATTTCATCGGTGTCAATGGGCAAAAATATATTGTGAGAAAACTATGGGATCAGTACTTATATGGGGTGTTGTATTTTGTCTTAATTAGAGGCTATAATAGTGATTTAAATTCCTCTTAAAGTTTATGTAATGGATCCCCATAATTAACATAAATTCATAAATTTTAAAATTTAAGAGACACTTATTTTTGTAGTAACTA
>CAOJBJ010124290.1:0-11269 GCA_948291685.1 Euphorbia celastroides
AGAGATATTGGAGAATAATTTCAGAAAAATGTAGAAAACCGGAAGATTTTTGTCATACACAACACAAGCAAATAACTAAATTATAAATCATATTGATGAAGCAAAAAGAAAAGAGTTATAGGGAAATATTTAATGTTATGAAGTATAGGACTTAATAATTGATGTCAGTTGATTAAATTATCATCACTGACATCATCAAAATCTACGCACGTGTCATCTGCTTGCATCATTCTTCACACGTAAGAACATGCACCTCACTTTTTGACTGTGCATTTGCTCGCAGATGGCTGGAATATCCAAATGAAATCAATTACATATCTTCATCAAATCATATAATTATATCTTTAATTTCTTACTACACTTTCAAATTATTTAACAGTTCTGAATTTTTTTTAAAATAATAAAGAGGCGTTTTAACCTAAATTATTAATTGAGAGGCTAAAACCCATAACCCCACACTTGTTAGATTTACTAACAAAGTGTGGTGACCACTAGAGATCAAATAGATCTCATCTGATTATCTTCCAATCAATATGAGAACAATAAGGTTACAAGATATGTTACCGAATTTCATCAAGTTTTTAATGGCCAAAATGCATAGGGTCTTAAATTGGCAGCTGCAAACTTTCAAACCTTATACATAACTCTTTTATGTTAACAAATTTATATAAATTAGCTTCAAAATACTGATGTGTCACATGATATGGCATGGTTTAACTCACTTTCTAAAATCAAAGTGGACAAATCCGCTTCGATAGAGCTATGCTACACCAATTTTACCCACATGAAAAAAATTGTGTCGAAATTGAAAGCTAGGGTAACAGGACTATTTATGTCAATTTAAGGCCCCTCCCTATTAATTTTGCCATTTAACATAAACATTCTCAACCAAATGACGTAGCTCAGTTGGTACACCTTTCAATGTGTAGGTGAGAGGTCTTGGATTCGAAACTCAGTCTCTTCGAGAATTTAATAAATATTTCAAAAAAAACATAAACATTCTCATAACTTCCATGAAACTTACTGTTCAAAATTTTGGTTCAATGTTATAAATGCAAATCTTAAAAAAATGTATTGAATGCTGTTCTGGCATCCACTGCCATGTATGAATTAAAAAAGAGAGAGACTTAGAACATTGTACAAATTGACCCCAAAAGAAAGGTAATTCATAATTGTACGCCAAATTCATTTGATTGACGAGACAAAAATTATAATATACCCCTCATCGGTCAGTAATCAGTGGTCCCTTCAAAGCACTACTACTACTTTTTTGTTTTGCTTTAAAGTGGCATTTTGGAAATAGATTTCTGTGGAAAATTACAGTTCGTTCAAAGCTCCAAATTTTTTCATTTTCCATTTTTGTCAAAATTTTAAAGTTGATTGGCCTGACCCTGACTTAAACCCTAATGATGATAATTGATAAGCATGGCTTTTCTTCCCACTGCCTCTATTTTCCAAAATTATTGACCCTAGAAAAACCCGTAAAAAAGAGGAAAATAATTTTGAAAAAGCTACTAAATCCATGGTTTCTTTTTTGAGTTAGTAATCTAAGCCCTGTTTTTTTTTTATGATTGGGACTTAACTGAATGGAACTGAAAAATAAGTTCACAACTTCACATTGCAAGTATGAGTAACCTCTAGATAGGAAATAGACTAAATGCTCAAATATTCTGATGATAATAAGAAACATACTTGGGTTGTTATTTCATGTCAGTGGCCAATGGGATCGAGCCATTGCAGCTGGTAAAAGTGTGGTGCAGCCTCGGTTAGCCAAGCCGGTTCTATGGCCATAACGTTTCTCACATATTGCCGGTCCGTGGAGACCAGAGATGTGTAGATTATCCATTTCGGGTTCACTCTACAAAGTGACACATAAAAAAAAAGATTTAAGATCAAAGACAATATGGGTGATCACAGCCATGTGCAACTAACACATTTATGAAATTAGATATCAAAAATTAAGATTTATATGACTAACCTGAATAGCACGGATGAGGGATGGATATACACTTCTTGAGAGCCTCTGAGGGTCTTATAAGTCCCACTGTGACTCTATGCCTTCCATTAAGATAAAATCATATATCAATCAAAGAAAGTGGGATTTTAAAATAGAATATCTGATCCTTTGTATTACTTGTAGGAGAAAGGGTTAGCAGTGAACTCACTTCTAATCGACATGCATTAGCGAAAAATCCAGCTGTTACAGCCTTTCTTACAGCCTGAAATATGCAGCAGGCAAAAGTTGAGTTAAACAAGTTTCAATAAGTTCTAGATAAGTTTCAAATAAATTTCAGATCAGTGCAGTTCAGCCACTCTCCATCCAGTTCTAGATGAGCAAGTAAAAATCTTATAAGCACTCAGCATGTATAAACTTGAGCATATTCACAAAATCATTTAATTCAGGATCAGTTGTTTGTATACTGTTGAACAACAATACTTTCAAAATTAACACCTTCCATTAACAGAGAATTGTTTTATTAATACTGCAGAACGTACCAGCAAGTCTCTGTCGCATGATTTTAAGACAATGCCTATTCTAAGTGCTATTCGTCGAAGTTGCTCTCTGATTTCAAGAACCTTTTTCTGCAACACAAGTCCAAAATAGGGTAGATATATATTATATAGAAGCATTAACAATCAAAGGAAGCAGCATTGCTCATATAGGTTACAAAATTTTATCGACATCTAAATGTATAAAACTACCAAGAGGACTTGAGATACAAACCATGGCTTGATAGTTGATAAAGTTCCTATGGCACCACTGTGATGATTTTCCTGATTGAATAAACCCTTTGTAGATATTAAATAAAGTGACATGATCACCCTGCAAGAATATTGCAAAAAGAAAATAGAATGTTCGACTGGTCAAAGAGCGCAGAATATTAAATTACTTAGTCAATGCAATCAATGGTAGATATAAAATGATGCCATTACTAGATACACTAAAAAAGAATAGCAAAAACAAAATCAAATGGACCCAAATGATAATCACGTACCTCAGCAGCTGCAAATCTCAGTTTGACCTCATCCAATTCCTTTTGTGATCGAGTATTGACCCAAATGGACTACAAAAACAGAATTTAAAAGTTATCTAAGCCCTGTAGTTCGATATTTCAAATGCTTGATTATATTGGTAGTTAGAAATGGAGATTCTTCCATGTTAACAAGCTTCCAAATTCTGAAAACATTTTCCAATGAATATATATGCATTTCCAATCCCATTTTAAAACACTGAGCTTCAGGCAATAAAAATGAGAAGCAGTGAACTATTGCCAGGGGAGGCAGTGTTACCTGGATGGAGAGTACAGAAGCAATGGTAATGATTTCCTCTGAACAACCGAGTTGGTTAAATGATAATATCATTTTTGAAATCAGTGGATCCTGCAAAACATCCAATGAAAAGTTCCATCTATTAAAACCAAACACGATTAATGAATTACAGGAAATTGAATTTTATGAAGTTGTTGAGTATTGGTTGTCAATCCATACTAGTGGAATTTCTGCTACTTGAAATCCAACAGGTGAACTAAGTTTAGCGTCATCATCAAGGACTCCTAAAGAATAAAGAACTTCAAGTGCCCGAATCATTGCTTCTGGGGATGGAGATGCTGGCCAATCAAAGCCCAGTATATTGTCTATGCCCAAGGCTTTTAACTGCAATATAGAATATATACTTAAATACAATTGATTTCATTACTCCAGGACACTGAAAGAGACACTAAGTTTACAATGCAAGATTTCATTGCTTCAAATACAGAGCTCTGTCAACACTAATAATGAGGAAAGAAAAACATAATATAACAGAAGAGATTACAAAAAAAAAATTTCGCACATGCATATGGTAATAACATCAAGTGGGGATACTTTTTCTGTGCCGGAAATAAATAATACCTGAATCACAGTAGAAATGAGATTTGATCTCTGTATTTCAGGGATTCCTTGACTAGACATTTCATTTAGAAAGTATTCTTCCGTATATAACCTGGTAGCATATAAAAAATATGTTAAGATATGCTGAGACCAGAGGACATGTGAATAAAGCACCTGATATGTATGCTCTACAAAATTTGAAATGCCCGAGCACACACAGGTTCCTAGTGATTATGCATAATTCACAACAGCAGCATAAATACAAAGGAGAATTCTTTATATCATTCAAGAATTCTCCAAACTGGTATACGGTTTATACAAAATGCATAATACATGTAAACCTTTTACTTTACAGTCCAAAAAGTACGTAACTGCCAGAAAACTCACATGTATATTAGAACAATACATAACTAGAAACATTTATTCACAATGTAACTCTCAAAGAACTAGTGTAGCGAAATTACATTGATAGTAACTATCACTAAGAATGAGACTTAGGCTTTCAAGTTAAAGATTCTAACAAGAATCAGCTATGCGGTAAATCACCTTTCCAATTGCTGAAAGAATTGGTACTTGTTCAGTTGAAAAAAAAAGTTCTGGATCAGTGTCACCTAATTCTTTTGACATAGTAAAGATATACTATGAGAGCAAATGTCTCATGTACAAATTACAGCAACTTTGGTTTTACTAATCTATGAACATGTTGGCATTACATGATTAAGATATAAAAATAGAAGAAGTTAAAACATGAATAAGAGAGACGAGCAACCCGTATGTAAAGTTTAACCAAAAAATGTGAATCAATTATCTAAGATACATACCGATAACACTTTCCAGGTCGTACTCTTCCCGCCCTACCAGACCGTTGTCTGGCAGATGCCTTCGAAATTGGTGCCACCACAAGATTTTCAACGTCTGAGATCTGCAGAAGAATACACAAAGGAAAGCAACATAATAATGATAGCCATCATCATGGGACAAGGTAAACCAATCATCATGCTTTCGGAAATTTAGTCTCACAAAGCATAATACTATAACTGATATATAAACTCTATGTAGAAAAGGGGGGTAAGAAATCACTTAAGACTTATCATCAATTTTGAATAACTGAATCAGGAGAAATGATCAGATTCGGCAATCAAATAATGTATTAGAAGAAGAAAAATGACATACTATAGTCTCATTAGACCAAATGCAACCCCAACTGTTAGGAATTTTTTTGTTGTTGCGAGTTTCCTGATCAAAGTGTGCAACTAGGAACAGAAATGTTTCTTCAAGAAAGAAACTAAATCCTAAATAAACTCTCAGAAATCAGGGGAAAACACTCAATAATATACAAAGCAAACCAACAATTAATCACTACTGACTTCAATTCAAAAAATACTCAAGATATAGATATTAAGAATACCGGACTGTAGAACCGCTGTTTTGAGAATCCACTATCAACAACATACACAATGCCCTGAATCAATCAAAGGAAAATATGCAAATGATTACTACCTGCCTATGGCTACAAATTGATCACATTTTAAGAATGTTGCTTTGGAAAGCGTAAATGAAACCTCTAGCGTCAATGATGTCTCAGCAATATTTGTTGATATTACTACTTTCTTTTTCCCTCTTGGAGGGGGAGAAAACACCAGATCCTACAAAAGGAAGTGAAAAATTCTGGTTCAAAAGTGAGCAATCGGATTAGTTAGACTACGAAATCGATTTAGTACATAAAGACATCACATTATACATCACTCACCTGTTCAGCACGTGGAAGACCCGAGTACAAGGGCAGAGCAATCAACCCTGCAAAACAAGATGCTTATTTAGGTTCATGCCTATATTAGCGGTTAGCCATATAAAAATCTCAGATAAACAAGTCAACTAACGAGTAGTTAAATCTTACTCATTCCTGAAGAGGAACTGCACAGCTAGCTGGCTATTTGATGAATTAAACTAGCATTATTTAGAAAAACTTTCCGAATACCGACCAAGTGAATTTATAAATGTAAGGAGCTTAGCATCCATTTAAATTAACTAGTGCGTTTCCGAGCAGCTAATATAATTTACATAGTTCATGATGACAGTGACTAAAAGCAAGGTCCACCTGAAATGCCCAACACTGAACACAAGACCCATTATTGAGCAAGTTATCTCCTGGCCGTTTTCAATGAGAAACGCACACTGGTCTTTACCCAAATAGATAATATCCTATAAAACATAAATAGATCTGTAGGTTCTTAATTTAAGGGTAGGAACTTTCATAACACATTAGTTCCACACACTCTCGCTTATCATCTATCTCAACTAACCTTAGCACCAGATTCTTAAAAGAAATCCACTGACCGGTTCACTGGTCCTCTCTGGTGACTAGAATAGTACCCCTCCCCCACAACTTAGGTACACTGAAATCAATTACCCACATGCATTTATGCATATTATATTCGTATCTACATTACTAAATACACATGTAAACCGACTGAATTCGAAGTTCTACCAATTGTAACAAATTTACATGACCATCAGCAGAAAAGCCAAGAGCTTAAGTCATATTGATCCATTTACCTGAAAAGTTCTTCCCCCTGGATCGAACTTCTTCAGTTAACAATTGAATTGCTGCATCAATATCATCTTGACCAGTAAGAAATACAAGAACATCTCCAGCTGGTTCCTAGCAACATGAACCCTTCTAGCATGTTAGCACAACAATATTTAATCATCAAATTGTTCGTAACAACTTCTTTACCATATAAACATGTGAGATGAAATTTCTACATTGATGTGGTAAAGAATATCAAGCATCTGTCATAAGAAAACTGATACTTATTTTAAAATCCATGTGTTCTATGCACACTACCATTCAGGTTCAATTATCAGATTTAGATTCTTCCCAGTAGAACAACTCAAAATCGTTAAAGAACTTACGGGCCATTTAAATTGTCACACAAGCCCCCAGCAGCAAGACCAATTTCCCATGATAGTGTCCCCACCCTGACATTGACAACTTCTCAAAAACTATTTTAGGTATACACTAATTGCCACCAACAGGAAGGCCTTAAATTATGCCATTCAAGACCAGGGTTAAATTACAACATCCCCGAGAATCATAGGGGTATTTTGTACCAAATCGCATTTATTTGTGATACTAACGTAAGATCTTTTATAATTTTAGGGGACTATATAAGTTTCACATACTTGCACGTATGCATAGAATGCCTTGAGATGTAGATCCCTAAAAACAAAGAAAAAAAATAAAATAACCTTAATTTTTAATATACCTGATCATGAATTGACAATATGGTAGAAACGGCAGCCTGAACATAGTCTGCAACTGGCTCCACAACATAGTGAATTTGTACATTAAATCCTCTACCCTGAACACCATATGAACAAATGACAACTCTATAAGCACTTAAGCAGCTTCTACTAGGATAGAAAAGAAACGGACCAAACGGTTTCATTCAAGAAAATAAATATGTATGTACAGCAATAAATTTTACAAATGCATACCTCTACTGACAAAATTGCAGGCTCTCTACTAACAGCAGCTGCTGCATCTGCTTCAGTACCTCGACACTTCTTGCTAGTTTCCCAAGTTACAACAATACAGAGTATCAAACTAAACCTCGAATTCAAACATAGAGAAAAAGCTGAATTTGGCAGAAGATTGTGTTTAACTTGCGTCTGAGAGTTTATTAGCCATCATCATTAGTTGATAAACAAAATCAAAACTAACATGCCATAGCAATTAAATAAACCAAAGGCACTTTTATAGCAAAGTAACACAGCTTACATTCCCTTTCCAAGGGTTGTCCGAGCAATTCAAAAAGCAAATCATATTGGTTCCTAGTCATCACAAGTGAAACCTCTCTCTCTCTCTCTCAGCGTGCGTTTTGTTAGGAAAAATTACACCGACTAGTAATATTTCCAGTTAAATAATATACATAACTTGAGATGAGGATAATATACCAAATGAATTATATTTACTCCTAATAAAAACACAAGAATTTATTTGCTCAGTAACCCTATGCTTTGAAAAATGAGTTCATCTTGATATGCACTCTTAACAGCAAGGCCATAAACGCACCATTCTGCAATGATACAAGACACCCACGTAAATGAACATATGAACATATTAAGCTGCCACTAGAATACAAAAGCCTTTTTACGAGCAACACTGCATAAATGTAGTCAATTTTATACCTACAGAAGCACGAGGAAGAAAATGAAAGGAAAAAGTTACCTACAAAACTAAAAGCTCAATTTACAGAAACCTCAAGTTGAAAAGGCCCGTAAAATCACACTAAGATATGCATTACTATTTTGTTGAATATAGTACACACTACCCAACACCCAGACAAAATTCAGCACTCCTATGCAAAGAGCAATACCTGGTTTCAAAGAAAGTGGACATAGCCTTTGCTTCAATTGTAGCAGAGGAGATAATCAAACGTAGATCAGGTCGACGCCGCTGGATCTGCAATCAAAGGAAGTAAAAGAAAAAAAAAACTAACTCAACAAATACAGACATCTCTTAGTTTCTTAAATCCACCCATAAGTCATGAATATGGTAACTAATACCTTTTTCAGTAGACCCAACAAAATGTCTGTTGAAATAGACCTTTCATGCGCCTCATCCACCATTATGACACTGAGATGGTACATTTAAAAAAATTCAAAGTAAAAAATACACGTCAAAAACAAGAAAAAAATAGAATTTACTACGGCCAGAGACAATTTAAATATCTAAGCATATAATAACTCTATAGCTATTAAAGGAAATGAAAGTTTCCAGCTAATGAACAAAAAAATATCCTCGAGCCACACTACCTAGGCAGTTCATTTACTACACATCTCAGTTTTGCACAGTCTTTAATAAGCTATGCCGCATGATCTAAAATAAGCTAAGCCACTTTATTAGCATCTTGAGGGTGCTCAGATGCAGGTCACAGTAGATAAATTAGAACACTCTCGCTAACATCCTCAATGGAGCTATGACTTTCCATCTCAAAAAGGCCACAAAACGGCGAAAATAAAATTTCATGTGGACAAAGAAGAAATATAAGGAGAGCGACACAACAATAAGTTCTTTATGGTTACAGCTGGTACCTGTACTTGGTCAAAAGAGGATCGTCCATCATTTCCCTGAGTAAAACCCCATCAGTGAGAAATTTTATCATAGTTACGCCCTGCACTAGCCAAAAGGATAACACTGAGACATAGTTGATGCAAATATCATAGAACTATACAAAAAATTTGTACTTAGCTAGGAATATCAAACATATAACTACATAAAATGCAAACGCACAGAGCAGCATGCCAGCATCTATAATTACACTACCGAATGTGAGAAATAAAATGTTATTTAAACTTATAATTGAAAGCGAAATAAGATGTCTCACTGAATTTGAAAGATCCTCAAATCTAATTGTGTAACCAACTTCCTCTCCAAGCTTGACCCCCATTTCCTCTGCAACCCTCGAAGCAACTGCCTACGAATTAGTATCACGTAATGCTCATGAGAGATATATCATGGAAATATAACATATTTTCATAACATAATCTTACAGTAGGGATAGTAAACTGATTCGAGTGAGCTAAATGTTTTACATCAGGATAGAAGACATTTCTCTCTCAAGCGACAACAGGAAAATCTTTTAGCTGTTTGGCTTATGGAGATATGAGTTGTGATGAAGGGATATCCAAAAGCAGTAACAGGTTGAAACCAAAAAGTACACAACAGATTCTATTAAGGATAGAATGTCTGGGTTACTGGGAAAATATCTGACATAGTGACATATATATTTCAAACACGGAATTTTCAGTCCCTCGTTATAGACACAACTTCGTATCAGAGTTCTGTGGATCAAATCATGGCAACCCAAATAAACAAGTATAACTCACACAAAAACAGAATACACATAATATAGGGAAGAAGTCAAGAAGATGTGCATCTAACGCAGCAGTTCAAGGTTGCAAAGGGAACCTGGACAGCCAATCGTCTAGGCTGGGTGCAAGCTATGACACGTCCACCATCAGCCCATCCTGCTTCTTTAAGGAACTGTGATTAAAGCATACAAAAGTTAACATATGAGTGTACCACTATCAAATGCACCAGGGGAGTTCCACCTCAGTGAAGATATTAAATTAAGTTAACACAAAAATACGCAAGAAGAAAGGGAGAAAACGGGGTTGCAGTCATTATGAAAAGAAAGTTATATTTTAAAAAAAAAAAAGTGAAACTGAACTTAAAGCATACAAGAAAAGTTTCGCTTTTATTATCATCTTCTCTCTTTCTATTTGAACAACAGAGATCTAAGCACAAGATCTTAAGACGGGGTCAGATATCATATAAAGCACCAATATAGATTCAATTGATCATGCGACGGAAGAAACTGTGTTGAAGTTTGTATGCAGAGCTAGAAGCTTGATTTACTACACTTGATGGATTAATTTTAGCCCACTGAGAATCTCAACTACTTGACCAAGCTCCTCTGAGAGATCCTTTAACCAAGTAGTAAATATCAATTCAATCATAGTTTGACATAAGCGACATTAGTGTTGAATTATCTTTCAAACCATGATGTTTGATAAGTGATTAGAACGACTGGATCAAACTTAAGATTGTCTACATTATTTGTTGAAAAATTTAATGCCTCAACACTCACTCTCTTCCACACAAAATCCTTAGCATCAAAATCAAATCAAAACATCAATGCCTCGTGCCAAATTTAAAGAATGACTCCCCCAAGGCAACTAAACCAGGAGAAGAAGAAAATACAGCCAGAAGAAAAAACAGCACACAACTCAAAGTTAACTCTACTGCTACTACTGAGTAATTCAAATTGAGCGCGCGTATTCAAATAAACACAATATTTCTTCTCACAAAAGCACAAAAACTGCAGATAAAAAACCTGAGGAATCTGCGTGGTTTTGCCGCTACCGGTCTCCCCAACTACAATCGTAGTGGCATGAGTCTCAACCAGATAAAGAATCGCTGTTCTATACTTGTATACAGGCAATCTCTGCCTCTGCTTCTCGATGTTTCCATAGCCGAACCTGTAGAAATCGAAATTAAACTCATAAAAACAGTGAAAGAATAGGTGGAGAGTAGAGAGAAAAGCACCAATGTGTACCCAGACGAAGAGGAGGAAACGGAAGCAGAGAAGAAGAGGACGCCGCCTTCTTAGTCGTCCAATAGGCGAGGTTTCTCCGTGCCTGGCTTCCAAAATTGCGCCATTTTTTCGCTCTGAATTTCGAGCTTTTGATTTTAACTTTTCTGAGTTTATTGTTTGTTTAATTATTCGGATGTGAAATTAAACGGATCCTAGTCATTTGGATACTCCGACGATGTTCATTGAATAACCTGAAAAAATTGGATAGAAATATCACACTTCGATGTAAAACG
>CAOJBJ010124330.1:0-14279 GCA_948291685.1 Euphorbia celastroides
GGTCCAGATTAATTCAATTAAATTTTAATTTTAGTTTAAAATTTAATCGGGCAGCAATTCGATTATGCAATTCGAAATTAAGACTCTCAGATCGGTTTGACAGACAGAAAGCTTTGAAAAGATCGAATAGGACTTGGGAGGTTAAGAAGACTAGTACTCCGAATAGTCTGGGACCCGGAATTCTGAAGCACCTGAGGCCTATTTATAGGCAAATTTTCGAACACTGTTGGCGCCGGCGCTCCGGTCCGGCGCTACGGCGCCGCGGATGGCGCCGGCGCCACGGCGCCAAAGATGGTGCCGGCGCTGGGGCCGGCGCCACGGCGCCAAAGATAGCGCCGGCGCTGCGGCGCCGGCGCTATGGCCGGCGCCATGGTGCCGGTGCTGGCTCGGGCTGGATCGGTGCAATTTTTCGCGTTTTCACGATTTTCGGGAGTTTCAGACTTTCGAAAATGAATCCGAGACAACTTCTGGGATCCTCGTTCCGTTGCGGACGATTCAAGTGATATATTGGCATGCTTCTGGAGACTTCCACCGGAGCTGCGCTTTGTACTTCAATTGGCTTTTTGGAGCCGAAAAATCGAGTATTCACACTAACATGTAATAAGAGCCTATAACATTTATGTATCTAGTATTGGAATAATTTTGTCTCCTCTGCTTAGTAGGTTTCTCACCAGTCACCATAACTAGACTTTTCATGACAGCCAAACCGAAGGAGTAATAAAATAAAACAAAAATCATAACAAAAGGTAAAAAAGAAGTTGTAGTTGGAAAAACCAAATGAAAAAATGATTTCATAATATTAATCGTGTCATATTATAACATATAAATGACGACTAGTTTATGTCAGAATTGATATTTTTACTTAATTGTTTGAAAAAAAAATTGGCAGTCCTTTGTTCTCTTAAGTTGTTAATTATGAAATTACACGAGTGCTTGCAATTGTACTTTCTTTGTTATACACATTGTGCTTTCTATGACTATTATAGTAATAGTTTTTCAAAGGGAATTAATGTTGTATCTTTGTACTCATTGACATTGCCGATTAATGAGATAAATATTATAAACCTTAATATTTTGTAATGAAATAAAAGTCAAACATGAAATAACAATACCGATAAAGTGTTTGCATGTAATAGGTGTATAGTATTTTTTTTAATAATTAATAAAATTTGAAAAGGCTGTGTTTCGAATTCAAAATCTCCCGCCTACACATTGTAAGGTGTGCCAATTGAATTACACCCAATTGGTAGGTTATAGTGTTATACAAATATATGGTTGAGTTTGCCTTGTTGGATATGATAATCTAGTTATATATAAACATAATGTATATTTAGCTTCTTGAATTTGGTAACTCTTTTGAGATGTCACTCTAACCTTTAAAACGTTAGTTTTAACCTTCTGAGATTGACAAAAGCGTTAATTTAGCCCTCAATGCCACGTATCACATTTGAATGGAGAGAAAAAATTAAAAAAATTGACGTTTTTGAAAAGTCAAACCAATCATAATGTGACATATGACACTACAGAGAGACTGAAATGAATGTTTTTACCAACTTCAAAATACTGTTTCTAAGGTTCCAAAAGTCAAGATGACATCTCAAAAAAGTTATCTGAAACTAAATATCATTGAGCAAAAAGTTTTTCTTTACAAAAATATAAATATGCATGTTCGTGTGTGTAAAATTTTTTTATAGCAATTTATTATTTTTATAGTTTCAGTACGCTATATAAATTTTATTATTACCTAGGGAAAAATATAGCTTAGTAGTTATTCAATACATAAGGATTTCTAGATAGGTAGAAATTTCAAAAAATTTGAAATTTCTTCTCATATTTATATATTTTATTTTAATATATGTTTTTCTGAACGGCCAAACCTATGATCTGCAAGTATGAAAGAGAGACATCGGAGGTGAGACAAAGCCCCTCCGATGCCTAAGTCAGTGAATTTCTTTGTGAGAGAAAGTAGAGGAAAGTAAGATGATCAGAACCTGTGTAAGTGAGGGTGAAAGGGTCTATTTATAGTGCTCTGGTTATGGGCTTTCATGGTTTCCCGGACTATCTGAGGTGTCATGGGCTTGGGCCTTGTATTCCCGGACTACTAAGTTGTCCCCCCCTCCAACGAGTTTTTTTCGCTCATTCATGTGCGGTGACAGGTTATGTATGCCCTGAGAAATAAACATGTTGTAAATTTGTCAGGAGCGTTTGATTAAAATAATTAATTGAGTTAAGCCTTCTCCACTTTTGTTTATTATTATTGCTTTTAGCATTAAATAAATTGTAATGAGGATAAAAAAGACATCATAAGTTGATTCCTGAAACTAGGGTTAAGGGGAAGACGATGAGGCAGCTTAGGCAATTTTGAGGCTTATCAAGTACTTTGACTGTAGGAATGGCGTTGCTCTCCCTTCCCAAGTTGTTAACTTCTTTCAGGTATACTTTCTTACTCCTTAAACTTGCCCTTTTTTCTACGTTTTCTCTTTTCTTTGTTTATCTTTGCACTTCATGAGTGAAAACAATCCCCCTACCTGTGAGTGGGCGAACCTTCTCTTCTCCCACTAGATCCCCAGATGGCTGAGAGTCGTCATTCTGTGAGCGGGAGAGAAAAGGATTTAACTACCATGGACCTGAAGGACGGATAAAATATTTCTGCAACGGCACATACTCACAGCGGGATGAGAACTTGCATCAAAATCGAGCCTGTGGCCCGGATATCAGGATCTGAAATACCCAGTATCCACATTAAAAGGACATTTGATAGCTATAACGTGTCGAAAATCACTTGGTTTAGAAAACAGTTGAAAATTGTTTCTAAATAGCAAGTAATTTTCATAAAAAGGTTTGGATTCACCACATGGTTCAGCTCACAACCATGAATTAACAAAGAAACGGGTTCGTGTGAAATTTTTACTAACGGTATCGATCCAACATTAGTATGACATTACATGAAATGAATCACATTATAGTGTCCCTATGATAGCTTTTATTACATGCTTTCTTTATAAAGTAAAATAATATACCCTGCAAAATTGTTGTGTTAGTCGAATGCGGGTTAGAAACACTTACAGAGTATCCTTGCGTTGGTTTATGATTGAGAAATCCATGATCATGAACAGATGTTTTTAGATGCAATCAATCAATGTAATAAAGTTGGGCTAAGGAGCCAGAAACCCTCAATTCACCTTTCCTTGTGGTCGGAATCTTTCGATGGGCCGGTTTGGGACCGATTATGCAGTAGTTTGGGAGAACTTCGGCAAAACTCCAAGTTGTATTTTGGTGATTGTTGGTCCCGTAGGAAAACTTTTCGTTTGAGTTAATTTAATGCAGTCTTTTTAAGTTTTTCTCCTAGAGTCCCTCTCTGAATAGGGAAAGTTAATCTTCACTGATGCTGATACTCACGCTGAGATGTTTATCTCAGAGTGCTTATCAGAGCGTTTAGTCTATATGTTAATGAATGCGCTCACTGATGTATCAGCGTCGCTGAGTATGATATGAGTTAGAAAAATGCACAGTAAGAAAATATCACCAGCGAGATTTTATCCTGGTTCAGCAGTCTGTGCCTACTCTAGTCCCCGGATACCCTCTCCGAGTTTTAATCTACTAGTGTCTCCTTATCGGTGGAGAAGCCTTCTTACAGAGTTTTCCAGAGATCGAGTACCCTCCTCTTTCTCCTATTCTCTAACCCAACTGTTGGATACCCTCTCCAATAGTTCACTCAGTTTTACAAGAAAATTTATGGAATTTTCTTCCCATAAATTGTGAAAAGAAATTACGACAGATTTGAAGATTCTAACTGCTGTTTGATGATTTTCTCGGATGTATGAGCTTTTGAGACTTTGATGGAAATTTTACTTTGAGACGAGATTTGAATAGAGTTTCAACTTTGCAAAAGTTCCCCTTTTTGTTTGTTTCGTCTTTGATCCTCCTTTTATAGCCAAAGGAAATGTTACCGTTGTTTTTCAAACGTTTGAAAATTTCTAACTGAAAGTTAGAGATTTCTACCTGTTACTAACAACGATAATATTTGATTTGAGGCTTCTCTATTTTGGAGACTTGGTCTTCTGCATTTTCTTAATTTCGAAGCTTTGACCTTGAGTTGTTGGATTTTGATTGGTGTGGAATTTCCCAAGGTTCCCTTTTTACCGGAATTAGGTATTGCACGATTTTCGGGTGTCAGATGCGCCATTCCGTGTTTGCTTCGTGCCTCCTATCTTTTTCAGAATGCATTAAATACGTGCTTGTCTTTTCTTCAGACCGTATTAAATGCGTCCTTTTGTCGGAAGTAGACAACTATTTCGCACATTAAATACTTTCGTGTTTTCTCAGTAAGATAGAGACTCAGTGTGACTTTGAATTTCAAAAGCTGAGCTGCTTAATTGCACTTGTTGCCAGAGTAAAATCTTATCAGCGAGTTCCTTCTCGGCAAGATCCTCCAGCGAGCTTTTCTTCAGCGAGTTCCTTCTCCAGCGGGTTGTCTTATCAGTGAGATGATCCAATAATATTCGAACAAGGCGAGACTTTAGTTTCGACAGAATCTCGATTGGGTCGATGATTTGAGAGACAATCCCAAGCTATATGAGGCTATAAAAGGGTATTGAGGTGAAATCTCTGTGAGAATTTAGGTAGAGTTTCGAGAGGATTGGTATAGGAAAAGTCATGGATTAGATCCTCGACTATCCAGTAATGATTTGCCTAAGATGCAGGGCTTTGGCTCATGGGTCTTTCGATAACTTCGGGATTGGTTTTCCAAGGGAAAGATTCGATCAGGATTGCCTTAAAGAGGACTTAGAATAGCTTTAGAAAGCTTGGAAATGCCTTAGAATGGATTTAGAAGAGGCTTTGGATGTCATCAAGTGAAGAGATTCACTTGAGAGGTGGTTTGGAATGGTAGGGGAGAGGCCTTTTATAGGCATCTCATGGGAGGTAAATAGTCGGCTGACCAGTTTTCACCCTAGACTGAATTTGGCCATTCAGCTGAAATTAGCCTATAACCTTATGTTTAGGTGGGAAATAGTTGATCGGCTAATTAACAGGCCTTCTAGAAGAAGCCATGCGTCAGTCATCTAATCAACCAACTAATTGCCAAGTGTGGGGGATTTTTCTAACTTCCTGTTGAATCCTTTCAGGAGAATTTCGGACAGTTGTCAGGTTTTCGGGACATTCAAGAGTCAAGGCTCCGGCTTCCAGATTTTCTGGAATCAAGGTTTCGGGTGATTTCCGGTCATTCGGAATCAAGATTTGGTGGAATCAGGGTTCCAGAGTTTTCTGGCATTTCCTGGAATTTTAGGGTTTTCTAGAGTCTGGGTTCCGGGGTTTTCTGGAGTTTGGGCTACTAGATTTTGTGGAGTTTGGGCTCCAAGGTTCTCTCAGATGCATAAATCGGTCTTCTGCCGGCTCCGATCATAAGCTTGCCCGTACCTGGAAGCAGGTTAAATTTTCATCATCAGAATGGGTGGACCGTGCTCACACTGTCATTGGAAAATCGTGAGTTAGTCAGGTTTAGTGGCCGCCGGCAGTGAAGAATCTTCATGTCACCTTGCTGATGCTTTTGCTAAAAACACCACCGGGAATCGTTATCAAAGGTGTGGTAGACAAATCATTAATGACAGAAGGGACGGAAAGTAATCCGCCTGTGATAGAGGACACGTCGGGCAGATTTCCAGTGATGGGGAAGTGTTGAGCTTGAGATCTTATAAACGGACCTTTGTCTTGCCCACCGGATTGGAATTAATTCGGAGTTCTTTGGGAACATGCATGGAAGCTATCCGCTTGAAATGTAGAGACGGTCGATGGTTGAAGCAGAAAGCGATTGGCACCAGGAAGAGGTCGAAGCAATCAGATAGCTTTTCTATTGACGCTTGTCATTCTTGCTTGATGGGAGATGATGGGTTCAAAGATATGAGAAAATGGGTTCGTTGGCAAACTTTACTTCTCGATTGTCTAAGTTTAAAGATATTCAATTAAGAACATAATTTCAAGTTTGTTTATTAAAGTGTTTTATCAAACCTACATTCATTCTTTTAAAGTCCGAGTTGTTAATTTAAGTCCGGTTCACATAGCATGGACAGTAGAAAAGTAAATTAAAGTTACATCCCCAAAGCAAATAAGAAATCCTATACAACCGTTCTATGCTGAAAATTAAAAGCATAAAATTAAACCCTAAACATGCATCTAAAAGGTCTTCGCTAAAGATATAATGCCCATATACCTAACCTTCACCACTAAATAAAATGGTTAGTTCAAACATGTTAACATAAATAAATATGCCAACATATAACATAATTCAAACAACAAATAAAAGAGTTTAAATCAGTATACAAAAAGGTTAAAGACAAAAGAGAGAACAAAACCCGAGATTTCGGGTGATTTTGACCACCAAACTGGGAATCCAGACAATCTATCCTCAGTCAATGGGCCTAAGATCACTTCAATAAAGTTGATACGCCCTTACGGACTCACTGGATATCTTGGAGGTTTTACTGGAACACTGTAAGAATCCTGGAGGTCCTAGAATGCCGGTGACTGAAGGTTTTCGAAAAAGGTGCCGAAAGGCGTGGGTTTGAAAAGTTGAAACTTTTAATTTTTAAGGTGATTGTTGAAAAAGGAGTCGCCACTTGAATGAGTCGAGGAAAGAAATCATTTTCATGTTAAACCTTATAAAACAAAATTGATTTGAGAAAATGGGTTCGTTTGGCAAACTTTACTTCTCGATTGTTTAAGTTTAAATGAATTCAATTAAGAATGGCATTTCAAGATTTTTTTATCAAGTATGTTATCATAGCCTACATTCATTTTTTAAAGCTCAAGTTGTTATTTTAATCCAATTTCACATAACATGCATAAGTGCAGAAAAGTATTAAAAAATTATTATTACAATCCCCAAAGCAAATAAAAACCTATACAACCAATCTATGCGGGGAAAATAAATGAAGAACAAACAAAAATAAAAATAAACGAGGGTTTGGTCTTTGCCTTGTATCTCCTCTAACCTTCAAAGATGGCTCATGTCAAGTGTAGAACATAAGACAAATAATACATAAAATAATGTTAGCAAATGATAAGAATAAATAAAAGAAAACTAATAAGAGAAATAAAATAAATAAATAACTTCACCCTCAGGAGTTACCTCTGAAATTTTACAGTAATTCAGTAGGACTCGGTGCCTTACAACAATCAAATAAAAGCAAAATTTTGACAAAACTTTGTTGAATAAAAGACAGAAAAACTTAGCAGCAATAAAATGTTTATTGAAAAGATTTTCAGTGCAAAATCAATAAAGAAAGTAGTAAAGGGACTGTTCAAATGAAACAGAAATTTTGCAAAAATTCTTGTAGAACAAATATTAGAAACAATAGCAAAAGAACAATGGCGTGTTTTTCAAAATTTCCCCTCAAAGAATTTTTCTCGTCCTCCCTTTTCTCTGTAAAAATACACCTATTTATAGTCAAATAGTTGCTGCAATAGCATTTAAAAGAAAATCAATTAGCACCTGATTTTGAGGAACTGAAAAGGAAATTGTAACGCTCCGCCATTCTTGTCCCGCAAAACAAGGCAAATTCCGCGTGAAGGAAGGTGCACGAGAGAAAAAAAAATGCTAAGGCGAATTTAACAAGGCTTTACCGAAGCGTTGCGAGACTCTCAAGGGATGTCGAGGACATAAAGAGGGCTCTCATACATGGAAAGGTGAAGCCAAGGCAAGATTTGGGTGAAAAATGGGCTTATGGGCCGAGCCAATGCGTAAAATGGGCAAGAAAAGCTAAACAGCCCGCTGAAAAAGGTCCAACCCAGAAAAGTGTTGCTAAATCCCAGTAAGTGTTGCCAGAAGCCTCTATAAATGTCGCCAGAAGTCCAGAATCCGTCGCAGATCCAGATTTTTCCCTTGCAAAACCGACTTTGCATGATATTTTGCATTGTAACCGACTTAGTGAGCTATTTTAGGCCACAAATCATAGGAATATTCTAGGAATATGCTAAATTAATGTAGTCCACATGTAATGGAGGTGGAATGACTACAAATACCCATCTCCTCTCACTTTTGTAATGCATGGAATGTACATCCATCCTAAACACTTGTATAAATCTCTTTGTTAGCTAATAAAAGCTATACTTTTCCTTGTAAATCTCCCAAACTCTCTTCACTTCAAGTGTTCCAATTACATCCTCCAAATCTTCAACCCAATCAAAAGGCTTACTTAACACCTCTTGAGAGCGAGTTCGATTAAGTGCCGAGCGAGGAAATCTAACCTAGTTACAGTTGGTATCATAGCATCATTGCGATCACTTGGCAACCCAATCACAAATGAAGTGGAACACTCTACTACTTCCCAAGAGCAACCCGAACAGGTTCGTGGGCGACCCGAGGAGCAAGGGCCAAAACAGTCCAATCGAGACAAGTCGAAGGTACCAGTTTCTTCCAATGTCAACGCTATGGAGACTCAGTTTGCTGCCGTAGAACGACAAATGGCCGACCTCAAGTAAAAAATGGGAGAAATCTCCAACCAGTTTGATTATCTCTCAAAAGAGAATGATGCGGTAAGTGAAGCTGCTCACACTCTCATTCATGATTTAAGAATTGTTGTTTGGGAGAAATTTGGCGGAATAGAGGCCAAATATGGTGAAGAAGTCCGCATGTTGCGAGCTCAATATGAGAAGGAGATTTAGACATTGCAAGCTGAATTTCAAGACCTTCAAAAGCAAATTCGCAACCATCGTTGTGACAATTCCAATGGAGCAAGCACCTCTAGTGTTCTTCAAATCCCCTCCAAGCTATTGCAAAAACCCGAGAACTTCAAAGGCAGCCGGAATGCTGCCACCGTGGAAAATTTCTTATTTAGCATTGAGAAATACCTATGTGGGCTTGCCATCACCCACAACGAGGTGAAATTGCCACTACCCAATCCTTCCTTCGAGACACGGCTCAACAATGATATAGGAGACGTTGTCTTGATGGCGAGAAAGGAGGGCAATGTATAGAGACGTGAGATCAATTCAAAGCTGAGCTACGTAAGAAGTTTAGCCCGTCCAACGCCAACAAGGAAGCATTGCGGAAATTTTGGCGAGTAAGACAGACTGGTAGCATTGCCGACTATGTGAAGGAGTTCACCGACCTCCTCCTCGAAGTGGAAGGTATGCCCGACAATGAAATACTTGTTCGTTTTGAGGAAGGGTTGAGAGATTAAGCAAGGGCTGAAGTTAGTCGAGGTAAGCCTCAAACCCTTGATGAAGACATTGCAATTGTTTAAAAAAAGGAAGATCTTTTTACGAGAAAGAGCAACAAAGATCGCAAAGACAACGAGCGTGGCCATAGCAAAGACCAAAACCATAAGGAGGGGACATTGTCCAAACCTCATGATGGGAGGTATAAAGGTCCAGTATTATGAAATAAACTAGACCCAAACAACCTCCAAGACCATGTTTCACCTACAGTGGACCGCACTGGACAAGGGAATGTCCAAAGAATCAACAAATAAGTGCCCTACAAGCTGACCATGATAAAGAGTCGCAAGAAGAGGGAGAAGTTTATGTGCGCATAAGTGCGATGCAAGTCATCAACTCTTTACTCACACAACCCAAGAAGGAGTTGGGAGGATTGTGCTACGCCGATGTTGTCATCAATGGAAAGCACGTCGAAGCATTAGTAGACACAGGTGCATCAAATAGTTGCATCGACTTCCAGGAAGCCGAACGACTTGGTCTCCGTATCTGTCCATTTGAAGGAATTGCGAAAGGTGTGAATGATATAGCAAAACACAACAATGGAATAGCAAAGAAGGTTCCAATCAAAATGGGACCATGGAGCGGGAAACAAGACTTCTTGGTCATGCCAATTGACAATAAGAAGGTTCTTGTTGGACTCGACTTTTTCACCGAGACCGACTCCACCCCGGTGACAAGTCGAAATACCTTAATCATCGAGGAAGGGAACAAGGTATATAAAATACCTTTGAAGAGGAAAATGATGAAGTAACCATCCCTCACAAGTGTTCAAATCCTTCCGAAGCAAGAGGTTAAGGGAAAGACTCATCCTAAACCTAAGGAGAGAGTTGGAGCTCAACCGAGACACGATGCTAAGGAGAAAGAGCAAACCAACCGAAGGCATGACAACGTTCCACTCACGACAAGGGCATCGCAAATTCGGGTGGGGGAAAATGTAACGCCCTGCCATTCTTGCCTCGCAAAACAAGGCAAACCCCTTGTGAAGGAAGGCGCACGAGAGGAAAAAAATTCTAAGACGCGCGACAAGGCAAATTTAATAAGGCTTTACCGAAGTGTTGCGAAACTGTTGAGGACATAAAGAGGGCTCTCATACATGAAAAGGTAAATCCAAGGCAAGATTTGGGTGAAAAATGGGCTTATGGGCCGAGCCAATGCGCAAAATGGGCAAGAAAAGCTAAACAGCCCGCTGAAAATGGTCCAACCAAGAAAAGTGTTGCTAAAGCCCAGTAAGTGTAGCTAGAAGCCTCTATAAATGTCGCCAGAAGTCCAGAATCCGTTGCAGATCCAGAATTTTCCCTTGGAAAACCGACTTTGCATGATATTTTACATTATAACCGACTTAGTGAGCTATTTTAGGCCACAAATCATAGGAATATTCTAGGAATATGCTAAATTAATATAGTCCACGTGTAATGGAGGTGGAATGGCTATAAATACTCATCTCCCCTCACTTTTGTAATGCATGGAATGTACATCCATCCTAAACAATTGTATACATCTCCTTGTTAGCTAATAAAAACTATATTTTTCTTTGTAAATTTCACAAACTCTCTTCACTTCAAGTGTTCCAATTACATTTTTCAAGTCTTCAACCCAATCAAAAGGCTTACTTAACACCTCTTGAGAACGAGTTCGATTAAGTGCCGAACGAGAAAATTTAACCTCATTACAAAATGCAGTTGAATGAGAAAATCAAGCCAAATCAATTCACTTATCTGCTTTTCAAAAACCAAGTGAAGTGAACTGTTGGATCACAAAATCAATGGTCCTAATGGATGCAAGTAGAATCACGTTGGTTTAATTTGTAAACGTGATTCTGCTTGCATCAGAATCACGTTGGCGCATACAGATATCACTCTCCATCATTTCCATTTGATTCTTTTTCACTTTTTTGATTTGGTTTTTTATTCTCTTGACCAAAGAAAAGCATGCCACGTCACCTTTCCCATATAATTCATTTTGACCTAAAGTCGCACTCTCCTTTATTCTCATTTCATTTGTTTTGTAGGGGGCTAGAAAATGTAGAATTCTCTAACTGACTGAATAAATTCTCAGAATCCAAAATTTATGAAATTTTAGTGTGTGGGTTAAAATAAATTCCAAAAAATTATAAAATAATTTTTAATGGAAAATGACAATAGCTAAATTAAATTTTGAACCCAACAAAAGCAAGAGCTAAATCAATAGGTCACTAATATATCTCTGCAAATGTCACAATTCAAAATTTCGAGTCAAAGTAAAATTTCGTTAATTGTTTAAAGGTATCCGTGAGTCCTGAAGCATCAAGAATAATTCTGTAACATTATTTCCTCATCGGGCCGGACAGACTGATAAAAATACGTGCTAACAGTCTGCCCCTCGTGTATGGGATCTAGGAGACCCTAGTCGTAGAGACTCGCATACACGAAGTGAGCACGAAAGCAAAATCAAAAGAGTGAGAAAAGTTGTGTGTGTGTGCATTGGTCACAAACCTGGTAAGAAGGTGTCAGAGGTGCAAGACGTGTCGAAAAAAGATTTTGAAATGTGGTTTGACAGAGACGCTGAAAGTTTGAAATTTTGACAGAACTGCTGGGACATGTCAAGTGAACGTGTTTGAGATGTGATTTTTGAAAATTTTGGGTCCGTCCAATTTTTGGAAACGGTTTTTTAAACTCAAAGCGGAGAAGAGATAAAGTGATACTCCCTGTTTTCGCTTCACTTGGTTTGGAGTAGGCATGTCTTGGTGTGTTTATTTCTTGATCGATAATTCTAGGAAAAGAATTTCTTTGCCCCTTCGATCAAGAATAAATATTTTGACTTCTCTGCTTAGTTGCATCCTTCTACTGCTTATGAGTCATTAGAGAACACTCGAGATGATTTGATTTCACCGAGAGGATTCTGGTGAAATTATTATCACTAGAAGGGTTTTGGTGAAATTAAAATCACTGGAGAAGATGCATCCTTTGATGTTTCATCCCCTCGGGTCGAATAAGCACAATGGGAAATTTGACTAGGAAGGTCTAATGAGTACGATGGAAATTTGACTAGGGGGGTCGATGAGCACTATGAGTCATTCGAGAAAGAGTCAATGAGCTCTATGGGTCATTTGAAAAAGGGTAATGAACTCTATGGGAAATTCGATAAAGGATCGGTGAGCACTATGGGTCATTTGAGAAAGATTCAATGAGCTCTATGTGACATTTGACTAACGGTAATGAAATCTATGGGACATTCGATAACGAGTCGATGAGCACTACGGGTCATTCAAGAAAGAGTCGATGAGCTCTGTGGGTCATTTAACAAAGGGTAATGAACTCTTTGGGATATTGGATAAAGGGTCGATGAGCACTATGGGTCATTCGAGAAAGGGACGATGAGCACTATGGGTCACTCAACAAAGGGTAATGAACTCCGTGGGAAATTCGATAAAGGGTGGATGAGCACTATGGGTCATTCAAGAAAGGGATGATAAGCACTATGGGTCATTCGAGAAAGAGTCAATGAGCTCTATGGGTCATTTGACAACGGGTAATGAACTCTATGGGATATTTGATAAAGGGTTGATGAGCATTGTGGGTCATTCGAATAATAGTCAATGAGCTTTATGGGTCATTTGACAAAGGGTAATGAACTCTGTGGGACATTTGGTAAGAGGGTCGATGAGCACTATGGGTCATTCGAGAAAGAGATGACGAGCACTATGGGTTATTCGAGAAAGAGTCAATGAGCTTTATGGGTCATTTGACAAAGGGTAATGAACTCTATGGGACATTTGGCTAGTGAGGAGCTTTACTAACTGGTTTTTTTGGATGGCGAGGTTTCACCTGAAAGATTTTGAAGAAAGTGTTGATGTGAACAGAAGGTTGGCCATTCAAGTCTATAGGTTGATGTGAGTAGAGAGCTAGCGATACAGGTCTACAGGTTGAGGAGATGGAGAATCTTGACAGAGGCTTTGATGGCTTGGCACGTTTCCCCGGTTGATTATGGGAAGGTTCTCTTATTTGAGCAATCTTGAGCTTCGCCCTTGACTTTTGTAGTTCTATTGACGAGCCTTGTATTTTCCTGCAACACAGATTTCAAGGAATGCAATGCATGATGTATGTATGTAATGCACAAGATGCCCCTGATTGCCATTTTTCGTGATCAGTTTTTTCTTGAGTTGTCTGTGGTTGCCTTGTTAATTGAGCAGGATATGGCTCATGCTTAGGTAGAGAAGGCAGGATTGTAGCTGTAATCATAGGTGAGGGAGAGTCATTAGGCTTTCCGAAGTGTCGAGAAGTTATTCATCAATGCGAAGAAGCGAGTTGCCCTTGTGGTTCTGCTTGCTCGACTTAGCATGCAAGAGAGTCACATAATGGAAGTTTGAGTTTGGAGGTTGGAGATTCCAGTCTTCCGAGGGTGGCCCCAGTTCGATCAGTTATACCTATTCCGCCACTGGAGGGTTCCAACAGTGAGGAGCTCTCTATTATCGATGATGGTGAGCTTTGGAATGTTTTACCATTTTCGCTTCTTTGTCTTGAGGGAATATCAGGTCTAAACATGGTTACATCAGAGCTTGACTTCATTCAATCAGGGAGGATGATGACTTTCATATGCGAGGAAGAGAGGGAGAACAAACCAATTTGGTTCTTTCACAGACTGTCCTCAAGGGTTTTCAATCTATAAATTTCGCCTGGACCGCCCTTTACGGGTTTTCCAATCTGCAGGCTCTTTTTTTCTCTGTTTTTTTTTCTTTTTTTTTCTTTTTTTCTTTCTTTTTTTCTTTTTAATTTTTTCTTTTTTTTTCTTTTTTTTTAAAAGACAACATGGACTTCACGAGTTCTCGAAGATGCAGACTTCCTTATGACTCCTTGTCATAGGACATGTTTCATTCATTCATTTGAAAATGCTCACAAAGGTTTAGTACAAATGACTCACTTTATAAATGACTTTGATTTATTTATAGAAAGGTTTTATTAGTCAAACTCTCACTATTTTTCTCTCGTTTGCCATTCTTTTTCTTGTTGGGTTACTCCTTAAAAGGTTTGAACCCAACAGGCATCTATTCTCCTGAATTTTTCCAGGTCGGGTGAAGAAAGGTGCCT
>CAOJBJ010124895.1:0-26790 GCA_948291685.1 Euphorbia celastroides
GATAAAATATAAAAGCATTTACTGGTCACCTTGTGCGTGCATAAATTTGGTCTTGAAAGATGACGGAGATATGGAGGACGTGAAAGCTATTGTTGATCTTCAAATTACTGTTTTGTGTACAATAACAAGGTTACTTGGAATTGGTTAAGAAAAAGACATGGGTGAAAGGAAATAGTTCGCCCTGGTGCTACACGTTTTTCCACTTCTTTTATTGCTTTACAGAGCTTGTATGAACATAAAGATTATTTGGAAGCTTTAGTTGTTAAGCAATTGTTGAAGAAGAAAAAGGAAAAAGATGTGAAAAACATTGTGTTTTTGGGAAAATTGTTCAATATTTGTGAAGGCTATGGATCCAATAATGAAATTGTTGAGACTTTATGACACTGATGAGAATCCATCTTTGGGATATATTTATGAAGACATGTATATCACACACAATGGGATTATGAAGACATTTAAGTACAAGGCTGAAAATTATCAACCATATATCGATATTGTTGATAGGAAATGGGATCGTATGTTGTGTGTCAAGATCTATATGCAAATGCGTGGTATAATGAATTTGGTAGATAGGGTTGAGGAAGTAGAAGCAATGTTATGCTAGATGAGCTCCAAATCTTCAGAGAGCGTAAAAAGTGTTTTTCTTGTCCTAAAGCGCTTGGTTGTAATAAAACTACTCTTCCAAGTACAAATCATCTCAAACTAATTATTTTCTACCATCACATATAAATAATTGCTTTTATTAATGCATTTTATCTTTGTTATTTTTGCTTTTCATGTTGAATAATAGATAATGGTGGAGAATTTTTGGTCATGATGCTCCAAAGTTGTAAAAGTTGGCTATTTGAGTTCTTAGTCAAACTGCATATTCTTCTAGATGTGAATGCATTGTTCATTCTAAGAAAAGAAATAGATTGGAGCATGAACTATTCACTACAATTTGCGCTTGAGAAATAGGTATAATATTATTTGATGTAAGTCATGTTGTACTTGAATTCATTTTTATTTGGATAATGTTGTTTATTACGTAATTTTAGGTTGTCATTGTCCAAAAGGCTATTTGATTTGATCGATTATGAAACAATTGATGATACGAAATATTGGATTATTTAGAAGGAAGGTGAACTTGACATTGATGAACATGAGAACATGCTTCTTGAAAAATCAATTATTGGAGTTGGTTTGATTTAAAATTTTATGAGTTTTTTTATATTTAGTTTGTTTTAAATATATATGAGAATAGTTTAAATATAACCAATAAATGAAATATCTAATTTATTTCACTTTTGTTATGTAGATGATGAAGAGAGGGATACGGAGACATTGATTAAAATTGAAGACCAAGACTAGTAGAGCATTAGGTATAGTCTCGTGCTATATTTTTTTTTTCATTTTACCTTCAGAACATTATTTTAGTTTATATCGGTTCACATTTATCTACTTTTTTTCACTATTTTGTTTAATTGGTTGGTTTTTATGTTTTAATGATTGTGTTACTCAATTAATGATGGAATAAAAAATATTATTGAGTAAATGAGTCAATGGATTTGTATACTTGCATAATTTTGTTTTGAATAGTTGCATAATTTCGTCTGCTATAGTAATGTAGTATTACTAGGAATTTAGCATTGAATAGATATTAATATATCTATGTAGGCTGAATACCCCCTCCATGGTACGAAATATTACTGATTTGACTTTTCAAATATGTATTTTTTTATTTTTTCAATCCAATCAGCAGTTGACAAGTGTTATCAAGGAGGATAATGTGACCTTTTTTGCAAACTAGAGGGGGTAATGGACCTTTTACCAACTTGAGAGAATAATGGGTCATTTTCAAACTTGAAGATGCAAAGCGGTAAAAACTACCAATTTAGAGAGAGTTTTGATGCATTTGGCCATCTATGTATTATATTTATTTATTGCACATCCAGTAATACCATGGTCATACCCGGTTGAACCGGTAAAATTACGTACCAGTAAGCTCATCGGTACAGTGTCCCATCCGGTATCGAGTACATTGATAATTAGTGTTGAAAACGTTGGTGGGGGCATAATTGCAATTGAATGAATCGTCCAAAATCCAATTTTGTTTCTACTACCAAAAATTAACGGCAATTATGTATGTATATGAATAGTTCACCATTTTCCTTTTTCTTTTATAATTCATTAATATTTAGTTAAATAATCCATTAATTACAAATTAGTCTCTTAGTTAACATTTATATATCAATTTAGTCCGACTAAATTGAACCAGATTCATTTAATCGACTGACTTGATTAAGGGCGGACTATTTATTCCCAAAATCTCTCACTCGCACTTTACAGGTCATATTCCAGTCATCAATTTCTTCTTTTTCTTGCGATGTCATTGGACCCGCATACTCTAAAACATTTTATCTTACATCCTTTAGGGTCTGCCAAGATAACCCTAATTGGTACTTATTGAGATTAACATCTTGTGTTTAAAACGTCTTGCACATATTAGAGCTGCCAAGATGATTCTGAAATTGGTACTTAGCCATATAATTAGTTTCAAAATAAAATCAAATAGATATGTTGCTCGTACATTTCATCCTAGACTAGTCGACAATCACCCACGCTTCCACGTCACTTGGGTTCTCAGAAATCTTAATCTATAATTCACTATCTTAGACAAAGTACCGATAGGCATGCTGATGAACTAACAAAACTCTAATGAATGCACATTGACCAAATCTTATTTTTGAGTTCATCAATTCCATAAAGAACTAGCTTGAACCACCAATAAATCTCTTTCAAATGGAATTCATAACATCATATCTCGGTGATTGATCAAATATTCCTTACTAGTTCTCATTTTTCAAGATAAATCAGTAGTATTGAGGATAAATGTCCAATAATATCATTATTAATGGACTAAGTCTCACACTAGAGAAGTTGAGATCCTTATACGTCCTGCAAACTTCCTATCTCGTGGTTGCAAAAGCACACATTATTCCAAGAATTCACAGCTTCCACTTTGATAATGTGCCATGATGGTTTTTCTTTTTATCCTCATGAGGGATCACATGTCTTATACTTAAACTAATATCATGTGAAGGTTTCAGTTACAATATATCTCAGCACTTAACTATATAATACTCCGAGAACTACCTTTCGTTATTCAAACAGAACGTCACCTATCATCATTTGAACTACACAATTCTTACACAATTTCTTCTTCGATTCTGTATGCAATGTTCCATACAATGCGACCTTTCTATTTCTTAAACAAGTCGATTCACGATTTTGAATAGGTTCTCGAGTTATACATAATATGTCCAAAATCAATCTTATCCTAGTATGTACCCTCGTAGTAACATTAAGGTAAAAGCCTATGTGAGTAGACTACTTTTCTGTATGCCATGTTATGAATGATAAAAAATATATGTACGTAGCATATATACACACACTTAGATTGCTCATAGTATAAAACTAATGTATATTATCACGATATCATCCAAGATTTAGAGGGTATGATAAATAGGGTAAATAAATAAATGTAACCTATATGCATCATTTTGATACATTTACACATGTATATCCATTATATACTAGCTTCAGTCATATGACAGAAGATGAGGACTAATACAACAAACATTGTGGAGGAGGAAGGAGATGGGAAGGAGGGACGTAAACTCAAGGGTTATTTTTATTTTATTTTTTTGTTATTTTCAACCTTTTCTCTTTTTTTTTTGTGATTTTGAGATGAAACTTGGCTCAAAAGCTGGTATTTAGCCAAGTTACCTTTCAATATATTGATATACAATATTTGCGGGAGTTACCAATTGAATTGAGATTGGATCGTCCAACGAAAGGCATGCCTAATAAACTAGCAATGATAATTGTTGCACTTGCTATTAGTTGCTACTGATAAAGTTTGGCCACCAATATAGATCAAATTATTTAGGGTAAACTTCAAAAACCTCCCCTGAGGTATTGCACTTTTGCAAAAACATCTTTGAGGAATTGTTTTTTTGCAAAAGCACCACTGAGATTTTAAGGAGTTAGCAAAAACATACTTTTCCATCCAAATTTTGTTAATTGGTGACGTTGACAGAGGGTAAAATCGAAAAATCCTATTCTTTAACCTAAAAATCCAAACCCATACCCATTTACCACTAACCCGTATACCTTATCCAAATACCCAATACCTAACCCTAAACACTCCCCTCCACACAGTGCCGGCGCCAGCAAGTCACCGGAAAATCGTCAGATCTTTGTTTTCCGATTGGCGTCGTGCTTCCCGGCCATAGATTTGGCCACCAAAATCAGCTTCTTGTTCCTTCTCGCTTCCCTCTCCTCAACTGCCCAAAATCTCAACCGTACCCCTCTAAATTCGGCAAACAACAAACCCCGAAACCCCTGTCACGTTTCCAGAGAAATCAAGGAAACCGCCTCAGATCCGAACAAGGAAACCGCCGGTAAATAGGGATTTGGCTAGGGGGTGAGTAAATCGAGTTTTGAGATTGGGGCTAGGGTTTTACTTAGAAGGTTTCAAATCGGTAGAGGTAAGAATCAGTGTAGAAAAGTAGGGCGGTGCCGGTTTGGAGCGGGATTTGGCTGTCACCGGAAAATAGAATGATGGTGGAGCAATGATCACCGGTTTGGGGCGGTGATTACGAGAGGAGTAGGGGCAAGGAAAGAGCGGAGTTGGTGGTTTTTAGATTTAGCCAGAGAATCGACATCGGCGACGTCGGTAGTTTCAAGGTTTGGCCGGAGAATCGACATCGGCAGCGTCGGTGTTCTGGTTTGTCGTCGGAGAAGTGATGTGAGGCAAACAACTTTGTATTAGGTGTATGGTATTAGGGTAGGGTTTTTGATAAGTGGATTAATGGGTTAAATTTAGGACTTGACAATTTTAACCATCATGACATCAACATTTTTAACACCGTTAGTTGATTTTCTGCATTTTGCTAACTTTCCTAAACCACAGGGGTGCTTTTACAAAAAACAATACCTCAATGGTTTTTTCGCAAAAGAGCGATACCTCGGGAGACGTTTTTGAAGTTTTCAACTTGGCTCAAAAGCTGGTATTTAGCTAAGTTACCTTTCAATATATTGATATACAATATCTGTGGGAGTTACCAATTAAATTGAGATTGGATCGTCCAATGAAAGGAATGTCTGATAAATTAGCAATGATAATTGTTGCACTTATTATTAGTTGCTACTGATAAAGTTTGGCCGCCAAAATAGATCAAATTATTTATGACAAGACATCAATCACATGAAGTTATAAAAATATCCACTCATCAACTACCCATACAAAATACATTAACAAAAATTATTTACTTTAATCATATCCAACCGTCCTTCTTATTGATCTGGCTGGTGTTTGGAGAAGAAAATTGAAGCAAACTTTATTGGAGTACAACCCTTTTGGTACATTGGAAACTAGTTTGTATCAGAGTTCTTAAATCAAGACCGGATCGACCAGTCAGACCTGGTTATACCAAAACCGGCCAATTATCTGGTCCGGTTTAAACAAGTTTTGCATTTAGTAAAAAAGTGGCTGTGATCCCCCACCCGACTTTGAGAGTCGTCAAATTGTGAGTGGGTTCGAAAAGAATTTAACTACTATGGAACTGGAGGGCGGATAGGGGCTGTCTGTCACGACACATACTCGAAGCGGGAGGGAGATCCTGCGTCAGAATCGAGCCTGTGGCCCAGATATCAAGGTCTGAATACCTCGTATCTAGCATTTGGCTCTTTGAACTGGTGGCTGTAAACGAACCATTGTATAGTTTTTCTTTGGCTCATATTTATGGGGTTTTTAATTGGAAATTGCAGTTCCACTTTGTTGTGTTCTTTGCATACATAAGTAGACGGAGCATGAGATTCGATCATTCTTTATCATTTTCTGTTTGTATGCTGCAGTTTTTCCTTTGTTTGGAGTTTAATATTGTTGTGCCTTTTTTGCAGCTTTTGAAGCTCAAATATCAAATTAGTGAACTCTCCATCGACAAATCCTCTCTAAACAATCTCACTCATATCACATCAGATTTTAAGAGCAAATTACGTAATTATCTATTAGTTATTTCGTACATTGAATTCCTTATGCTTAATTTAAGTTGACATTACTATCTGCATAATGAAAATCTTGGTCTTTATTTGTTGTTGTTCTTTGTAAATCACATGCCTACATACACTGTTGGTGTATACTATACATATATTTGTTGTTTAGTTAGACAATGAATGTGCTCTGTTTTGTTAGACACTAAGATAGGTACATTCTTCACTATACCAATGGCTAGTGAAGAGAAGAAATGGATTCATTTTTCTCAGTCTTGTGTCGAATATATTACCGGGGTTAATACATTTTTGGAAAATGCTTTTTCGACTTCTGTTGAAGGCTCCCAAATGAGGTGTCCTTGTAAAAAGTGTCATATTCAGAAATGGCATTATCGTGCTATCATATTAGATCATCTCATATGTAATGGACCTTGTCCGAATTATGCTCAATATATCTACAATGTTTCGAGCATAGCTAAGGAGTGTGACATGTCAACATCGTTCAGAGATGAACTACAAACAATGCTACGGGCCACCTTTTGAGATGCGATCAACTGTGACAACATGAATGACGAGCAATTCGCTGGAGCTAATAAAGCATCACTGAAGTTTGATAGGCTTGTTGAAGAAGGAAAACAACCTCTATATCCTGGATGCAAACATTTCTCCACATTGATTTTCCTTGTCAAAATGTATCACATCAAGTGTGAATACGGAATGACTGAAGCTTGCTTCACCGTAATGATGGAGACACTCATACTTGCTCTCCCCCATGCAAACATACCCAAATATTTTACTCATGCCAAAAATACAATTAATGATCTAGGTCTTGACTACCAAAAGATTGATGGATGTCATAATAATTGTATGTTGTATTGGGGTGTCGATGAAAGAAAGGAATTCTGTAATGTCTGTGGAGTATCTAGGTGGAAAGTGGTGAAAAATAGCGGTGTTGTTACTAGTGAAACTAAAGGTATAAATCCATGCAATTAGTGATTTCCCTGGATTAGCAATTTTATCTGGATATATTACAAAAGGTCACTTCGCTTGTCCACTGTGTCATTATGAGACCACTTCGATGTATTTGAAGTGCAGTAAGAAAATATTTTACATGGGACAGAGAAAATTTCTAGATGAATCACACAATTATGGATTTGATACAAGCAGATTTGATGGGACAACTGAAATTGGAACATCTCCCGAATCATTCACTGGAGATAACATTGAATTTTTTGCTAGCTGATCATGTCAATTTGTGGGGAAAGAAAAACATAAAGCGCAAGCCTAGTGATGATTCACCTTGGAGGAAAAGTCCATCTTTTTTGAATTACCATATTGGAAATTCAATTTACTTAGAAATAACTTGGATTTCATGCATATAGAGAAAAACGTTTTTGACAATATAGTAGGCACTCTTTTGGATATATATGGTAAGACAAAAGATCACTTAAAGGCTCGTCAAGATTTGCAACTTTTAGGAATTAAAAAAGAGTTGCACCCTTATCCCTCAACTGAAGAAAAGCCTCCAGATTATCCAGCAGGCATCTTTACCCTGACGAATGAAGAAAAAGACATTTTTTGTTCTGTTTTGAGCAATGTTAAAGTTCCATATGGATATTCATCTAAATTAAGTCGGTGTGTTAACATGAAAGAGAGGAAATTGTGGGGATATAAGAGTCATGATGCTCATTTCATTATGCAATATTTGCTGCAAATTTGTGTTGTGAAATCTTTGAAAGCCGAAGTTGCATTACCACTTCTTAGATTGGCTTCATTCTATAGAGGTATATGCCAAAAAGTTGTCGATATAGAAGACTTAAAGAAGTTGCAGCAAGACATTACTGAAATATTGTGCAAGTTTGAGGCTATTTACCCACATGCTTTCTTTGATGTTATGGTTCACTTGCAAATTCATTTATTTAAGGAAGTACAACTTGGTGGCCCATTCCATACTCGTTGGATGTTTTCGATTGAGCAATATTTAGGTAAATTGAAATCATATGTTCGAAACTAGAGTAAACTGGAAGCATCCATTGCAGAATGGTATTTGGCTGAAGAAAGTTTGACATTTTGCTCCAGATTTCTTGGTGAAAATGAAAACTTGAAGATATTTTCTAGGGCTGAAAGGCCGAAAAGCTCCAGCTAGGGATATTCTTTAGGGACGAGGAGAAACAAAAATGGGCAGAAAGTATATATGGATGATGATGCATTCGAGAAAGCTCATCGGTACATTTTATCATTTCTGGAAATAAGGAAATAAAGGCATTAATTGAGTAAGAAACTGTTACTTGTTTTCTTATTTTAATTTATTTATTTTAGTAAATCTGTTATGCTAATTGTGTAACTTTATTCAAATATGTAGAGAACATCGAATATTGATAGAGGAACAAAGAACAACTAGGAAATATAAAAGAGAACATTCTATAGAATTTTTGCAAAGGCTTCAAAAAAAGGTTAATACCATAGACAACCCTTCATTGGAATTGTCAGCCCTAGCTAAAGGTCCTAATCGATCTATTTTACGGTTTAGTGGCTATGCAATCCATGGAAATAGATTCCACACAAAGAAACGAGATACAAAGTGTACAACCCAAAACAGTGGAGTCTTCTATTCAGCCTTGACGTCTAGTTTTTCAAGTTCTAAAGATGACAATCCAATAGTTGGGAATGCTGATTACTATGGAGCAATAGAGGAAATTATCGAACTTTACTATTGGGGAGTGTATGGTGTTGTATTATTTAGATGTCGTTGGTATCAGCAAGAAAACAGTCTTTATGGTTTAACTCGTGTGAACTTCAAGAAGTTGTGCCAAAAAAAATGATCCTTAAGTCTTAGCTTCTCAAGTTGACCAAGTATTTTATGTTGAAGATCCAATTGAAAAACGCGTGCATTATGTTGTGAGGAAGATCGAGATGGACTGTCGTGTTGAAGTGCAACATATGTATTATGGACCTGAAGAATGATTCATTAATAATCAGCAATTCTGTACATATTATGATTGTAAATATCTCCAAAAATAAATTAGGTGAATTATATAACATGCTAACACTTCCTTTGTATGCATGTATATTCCCTATATTTCATCTCTATTTTGTCCTCTATATGCTTATTTAAAGTTATCTGCCATCTTCTATTTGCAAATTACAATTTTATTATTATTGTGTGATACAGGTTAGAAAACAAAAATGTTGCTTAAATTGCACCACCAATGCTTATTTAGAAGGGGAAACAATGGAAATTGCTTCTAAGATTGATCCAGAATGTTTTGGATTACCTGAGTTGGCACAATACATCAAAGAAGACCTTGGTTACACTGAAATTGGCGGGGTTTATGTCAAAGGAGTGTCTGATAATTAGGAATTTTTAGGATAAGAGTGTTATGGATTACATTGGGAGATTTGGTGATGGAAGCAAGGTCGAGTTTTATATTGACTGTGTTGTTGATCCCGCTGTAGCTCCTTTGGCCAAACTGCAGCCGCATGTAGAGATGAGACCAAGACCTAATTTTTGTGAAGGTGATATTTACTAAATCTAAAATTTGTTAAGAATGAATCACAGATACTTATAAGTGTGTTGTTGTTGGCAGTGGCTGCGAAAATGGCAGGAGCAAAACGCAAGAAGTATGTGACCATACAAGCTGTGAAAAGGGATGGGAAAAGAACTAAAGTGCCACCAAATACTGCAAAAGCTGCTGAAGTTCCAATTGTGGAAATAAGAGCAAAAAGAATTGCAGAAAACAAGGAGCGCTTTGCTAATCTTAATTTTAAGGTTTAACTGCTATAGGAGGGAAAAATATTGTCAATACAAACAATTGCAAATAAATAGGAGAGTGATGACTACAATCCGAGTAATGAAATTGGACAAAGCAGTGAAGGATCTGATAGTGATGAGAAGGTGTGTGCCACTACTAATAAAACACTTAATCTTTTGTAAAGTTTGTTAAATTCTGTAACAAAAATGCAGGAAAAGAAGAGATTGCATAAGGACCATGCCAGAAGTAGGTGGACAATTTGGTCACAATCTAGCTTTTCTAATGTTGTAGTCATGGAGAAAAAATAGGTAACATCAATAAAAGATTTCATACCAATTTTTGTTACATCTCGTTTTCATTTTCAGTTCATTCTGCCATTTCTGTGTATCTTTGTTGTCTTAATTCAGGGGCGTAATAAGGAGAAGTCGACACTACCACTTAACAATGATGCATAAGTCACTAGGTCTCAAAGATGAAAGATTAGAGAATTGGTAGTAGGATTGGTAATATTATTTATGAATTTAAAGTTATTGAGAAACAATTGGTAATTCGTATTGGTTAATATAAAGTTATTCCTGTTGAGACTCCTACCATTCCAGAGTCCACAGTTCCACAGCCTACTGTCCCGGTAAGGAAAAATGGGAATATGGCTTCATATTTGGCTTTGCGGGACCAACAGAAACAAGAGTGAGAAATTAACAAGTTTGTGAGGCCCCAACCAGAGGTGCCTAGTATTGAAGACTCCCCAGGTAGATGATTCAAAGTTTCTTAAAATTATAGGCAGCCTGATTTAATCAATTTATGTTTTAAAAGAGTAAACTATAGTGGAGTTGCTTGGTTATTCTGTGGAATTTACTGTGCTTTGATTGTTGAATTGTTAGTACCAACTGAGGTTGAAAGTATTGTACCGACAAGGGAAATTGGGAACATGGCTGCATGTTTGGCTTTACAAGACCTGAAAAAAAAAGGGAAAATAAGTTGCTAATCCTGTGAGGTCCCAACTAGAAGTGCCTAGTACTGAAGACTCCCCAGGTTAATGCTTCAAAGTTTCTTAAGATTATAGTTAGCCCGATTTATTCACTTTATAGATGAGTAAACTTTAGTTTGTTGCTTAGTTGTTCTGTGGAATTTACTTTGCTTTGATTGTTGAATTGTTAGTACCAAGGCTGAAAGTATACATGGCTACATATTTGGCTTTACAAGAACTAACAAAAAGGGAAAACAAGTTACCAATCCTGTGAGGCCCCAACTATAACTGCCTAGTACTGAAGACTCCCCACGTTGATGCTTCAAAGTTTCTCCAAATTATAGTCTGTGAATACTCAATTTTTCCGATCAAAAATTCAGTCGAAGGACACAGCGCAGCTCCGGTAAAAGTCTCCAGAAGCATGCCAACATACCACTCAAAAAACGTCCGCAACGGAACGAGGATCACAGAACTGATCTCAAATTTTTTTCGGAGGTCCGAAACTCCCGAAAATCGTGAAGAAATTGCACAGAACGAAAGTATCCTGCCAACCGCGCACGCGCCAACCAATGACGCATATGCGCCGGTATCCGGCGCGCACGTGCCGATCATCAGCGCCCATGCGCCAACCTCGGCGTACAAGCACCGTCAAGGGCGCATGTGTGCCGGCCAACAATTATGAATCAGATCGGTGGTAGATGAATCGATGGCCACAATTATGAATCGATGACCATTGGTTGAAGATGGTTTGATCTCAGTAATGATGTCGATGCCCCATGCAGAGAATGGCCATGGAGTAGACAATGCTTGAAGTTCGATCGGTGGTAGATGACTCAGATCCCCGTATATTTGACATTCATGGCAGTGCTTAACTTCCTTGACACAATAACTAACTATTGTTAACCAAAAGTATCCCATTCATTGGATTTTCTTGGCCGACATTACTCCATTCATGTGTGGGTCGCAGGCTCCTGTGTGAACCTCTTGAATCATTTGTTGGGCTTCTTTTTGTGAAAGGCATTTGAGAAGCATACCGTCGGTAGATTGCTTGAACGGCTCTTCATTAATCAATTTAAATTGGATAGCTAATCTATGTAGGGTTGTTATATCGGATTCACTAGCTTCATTTGAATAAGAACCATCTTTAAGATGCTGAACAATGTCCTTGTACCAAGGCTCTTCACTTTTTGATGCTTCAGTGTTGACATTGAGGAGGTAGCAAGGGATCTTAACTACTTCAACAATCAGTGGCCTTAAGGGTCGTTCTTGTGAATTCTCCCACATAGATGCCAGAGTGGCCAGAGAATCGGCCATCTGATTCTCATCATAGGGTACGTATTGAAACTCGCATGGATTAAGCAATGCTGCTTTTGTCCATACGACTTCTAAGTATGGTCTGAGAGATTCCTCCTGTGAGCATCAGATTTTTATCTGGGGTCTATGATGAACTGATACTCGATATCAAATTCCTTATATCCTATTTTGTTTGATTGTAAGGTTAGAAAGCAAGGTTGAAGCTCAAAACGCATGAATTGCCTAGAGACCGTGAACCGAACCGTTCCAGGAGAGAGAAAATACCCAAACTCAATCTATGTCATTTTTAATGCCCAAGAACCTAAAATTACCTTATCTCATTAATTTATTCCCATTCGAATTGATTCGGAACCATTTGGGTGTCAAAAGAGTCCAAAATGTGAAAATTGCCTTACCCGAGGGACCCGAAAGAGGGGATCTTTTCTCCATGAACCCAACATCAAAATTCACATCCAAAACCTTAAACATACTCTCTTACACATTAATTTTACATTCAAGGATCATTTGAAAAAATAAACGGGACTCAAATCGGGCCTCAGGAGCCCCCTAAACAGCCCCCGAAGGAGCTGTTGGAGCTAGTGGTGACCAGCTAGTCGTGATGATCACGACTAGCATGGGTAGTCGTGATGGTCACGAATACCTCCCCTATTTTGCTTAGTTTTTAAGCCACCGACTTACAGTCTTCCTGTTTAGTTTGTGGGTCAGTTTGCATTGATTCTAAGCAACCCTAAGACCTCCCCTAACCTATCTATAAATACCCCCTGAAATCCCAGAAACAAGAGGGGCAACATTGGAGCAAGAAAACCCTAGCAAATCTCCTTCTCATTCTCTCACCACACCCCAACTTTCTCACTCGGTTTCTCTTGCAACTTGTAGCCACCTCTTTCGACCTAAGGCACTCAAATCACCTTTGAAACTTCAGAAATCATCCCCAAACCCGAAACCTAGCACTTGTTCTTGAGTTTCACCATTCCCTCAACCCGAAAGCACCTCAATTCGACTTTTTCACATCCGAGAGAGCTTTCTCATAAGATCTTATACTTGGTGCCAACCTAGTTGGGATCAAGAGCATTCATACTACCAAAATCACTTCTAATCCCGAAACCCAAAAAACTCTAGTCGTTTCTCACTCACAAAGACCCGAAAATCTCACTTTTAGGTCTTTTTCCACACTTGGGAATAGATCATTAATTGGCCAAAAACTCTCAAAATCAGAGGACTCTTGGACGTTCAGTTCGTGGCTTGGAGTGACTCGTGCGAGTTTGAGTTCAACCCGACTTTCAACCCATCATAACAAAAGCTTTAGATCGAGGTTAGTATCCTGAGACCTTAATTGTATAAAAATCCATGATCATTACATGTTGTTGTTGTATAATGCCATGATATGCCATGTTTTGTATTGATTTTCCATGATTAGTTGTGATTTTCCATGTTATGAAATTGAAAAACCACCTCATACCATGTATAAATTCAATATACCATTCTAAATAACACTCTAATTCTGACCAGTTTAAAGTTTCAACATTTTTCTCTTAGTTTCGTTTCCATTGGCATTTCTCTCATATTTTCCCTTTAAAATAACTCATAGAGTTTTCTTAAAAGTCCAAAATTGCCTCAAACAGATTTGTACTTAAGAAGATAAAATTCACCGAAGTTGATGAAAATTTTGTGTCGTTTTGTGGAGTCTCAGGACTGTTTTGATATGGCGCTCATTTTCTGTAAAGCAAACATGTTTTTGGCTAACTTTACTGTAAATTAGACTCATTAAGAAACATATCTGGAAATTTGAGCTCAATCCGACTTTGGGAAGCTTTTCGAATAATTAATTTGTCTTAAAGTAATGTTTTGGGACAGTCTGTAACAGAATGTATTTTTCACTAACTTTTGTTCATCTTTTGGTTCTAGAATTTTTACTGGAGCTTCATAACATATATTTTGAGTCGTGTACAAAATTTCATGTCATTCCAAGGTTATTTTGATATTTTTCCAAAATCGTTTTCTCCAAAATATTAAATCTGCCATTTTGTGAAAATATGTCCTTTTCAGTGTCTTTTCCAAAATAATTTGTTTCTTGTTTTTAAAATAAGTAAAAGTTGTAAAAACTACCCTTATTAACCCTTTCTAATATGTAAATAAGGTATCTTTCTAATTTAGGATTTTTCCCTTTTAGCATTAGAATTGAATTGCATGAATCACGAAGTATTTGATTGTTTATATTTCCCTTATATAAGTACATTAGAACTAATTTAGAAATATGTTCATTAGGAAGTCTTGACTTAATTAATTTGGAATTTTAACTTGTCAATATCTTGTGATTGACTTGTATTCATTGATGGAACTTGAACATGGAAACTTCACATGATAGGGTTCACCACTTAATTGATTTATTCTTGAATTATATGCATGTGTAAAATTGTATATATAATGAACTTAGGAAGACTTTAGGGGATTGAATCAAATAATAAACTTTGTCGTGTTGAAGCAAATAAGCAATTCGTCCGAACCTAATATCTGGTTAAGTGTTGTTGAGTCCATTCGGGTGGGTTTGACGGTGCTGAAGTTTTTTTTACTTCCCGATAGAGCTGAATCGGGTGGCGACTCCACAACACTTGGCCTTACTTAGGTTTGAGGTCATTTTTAACAAATTTTTTTATAAACAAACTTTCAAAGTAAATGCCAATTCCTAGCAAAAGTCGCCAAATTCAGGATGATGGAAATCAATAGGAAAACGGATGGAAAGGAAAACCCGAGATGGGTAAAAGGGTACAACTCGTAAAATGTCGCTCGCTCACACCTCCTTCAAGTCTCAATCTTCGGTGACTTGCCTGATGACCAACGATGAGTCGCCTATGATCTCAACTCGATCTGCCTTTAGTGTAAGCAAGGAAGTCATCCCAAATAGACATGCTTCATATTCAACTCCATTGTTGGTAGTTTCAAAATCAATTCTTTTTTGACAATGTGATGATTTCACTTTGAGGCGTAATGATAATAACTTCGAGACCTACCCCTCGCTTGTTGACAGCACCATCGAAGTACATTGTCCATCTCTTAATCTCTTAAGAGATGGTAGCCAATTGTTTATCAGGAAAGTCTAAGCTCTCAACGTAGTCTGAATCAATGGGTTGATTAACCAAAACTTCAGCTACAACATGTCCTTTAATGGCTTTTTAAGTAACATATTCGATGTCGAATTCTGATAAGAGAAACAACCAACGGGATACTTTTCCTACGAGTGGTAGAGATATCTCATGGGATCAACTTTAGAAATGACTTTGACGAGATAGGATTGGAAGTAGTGTCTTAGCTTGTTGGTTAGCCAGACCATAGCAGAGCAAGTCTTTTCTACCAATGAGTAACAAGATTCATACTCAAGCAATTTCTTGCTTAGGTAGTAAATTGTGTACTCTTTTCCATAATCATGTTCTTGAGCTAACATTGCCCTAACAGACGATTCCTTGATTATGAGATAGAGGGTCAAAGGCTTTCCTGAAATAGGTGGTTTCAGGATAGGAGGACTTTGTAGATAGGCCTTTACTTTCTCAAAAGCCTCTTGGCATTGGTCATTCCATTCAAATGGTTGGTCTGTTTTCAAAAACTTGAAGATTGGTACGCATACTGTTGTGAACTGAGCAATATATAGACTAACGTACTGAAGAGTCCAAGGAAACTTCGTACTTCTTTCTCTGTTCTTGGAACTGGCATGTCGACAATGGCTTTAACTTTGTCAAGATCAATCTCAATTCCTCGTTGACTAACCATGTGGCCCAATAATTTACCCAAGGTTACACCAAATACGCATTTCTTCAGATTGAGTCGAAGATTGTATTTTTCAATTCTCTTTAAGAACCTATCAAGCACTTCAGAATGTTGTTCTGGCGTAGGTGACTTGACGAGCATGTCATCGATGTAAACCTCTACTTCCTTATTCATCATGTCATGAGAAAGAGTAGTTATGGCGCGTTGATACGGTGCCCCTGCATTCTTCAATCCAAAAGGCATGACTCTGTAACAATAGGTCCCCCATTCTGTTATGAAAGTCATCTTGATCTTATCTTTGTCATTCATGAGTATCGGATTGTACCTAGAAAATCCATCCATGAAGGAGTACATTGCTGCTCTAGCGGCGCTGTCAACCAATACATCTACATGTGGGAGCGGGAAATCATCTTTAGGGGTGGCCTTATACAAATCTCTGAAGTCGACACAGACCCTGACTCTTCCATCTTTCTTTGCAACAGGCACTATATTTGCCAACCAAGTGGATATTCCACAACTTCTAAGAAGTTTGCCCGGATTTGATTGGACAAAATCTTTCTAAAGGATTTGACTTGTCTTAGTACATTCATTTGAGATAATTTTTTATTAGTTCCATAGAGACTTATCTTCTATATTCCTATGATCATTTCATCATGACCTACAAGCCATGGATGAAATTAACCTTGGAATGTAACAGAAAACTGTTAAGGTAATCGAAGGGTCGGTCAATAAGACTCAGTCAAACTTAAAGGTTGAAAAACTTTTAAGAATAAAGGAGTAAAGATGAGCCCTTCAAATTAACAAAGTTAAAGGTACTTTACTTATGGTTTATTTGATTGATAATCAAACAAATTCATATGAATTGTAATTAACTTGTGCAAGTAAATTATTTAAGTTCGCATACTGATTTAATTATTGGCTACTTTAGTCAATTAATTAAAGTGATGTATGAAACTTAAGTCAATTTAATTCTAGGGGCTCAAGACTAAATGGAGTGTTAAGTCACCTTTACGGTGTAAGGATACAGATATCAAATACAGCATATTGGACACAAAAGAATATTATCTCTTTGATGGTTTGGGAAATCTTATGAAGAATTGTTATTCTTCATAAAGATATTTATGTTATAGATTTTGAAGTCTCCACTCAACACTAAAGTATTCAATACTGAATGTGGCTCTAACATTGAAGATGTTATGGACTTAAGAGTGTGAGATGATTGAGATTAAGAAAAGTGTAACCAATAATCACTAATGAGACTCGATGAGCGGTCATATGAGATTGTGGAACACCGCTTGGTAATGCTCAATTTATTAGTTTGATTCTGAAATGATGCAAACTAGTTCTCACTGATAATGGAAATTGGTTTCTATTTCACTCAAGGATAGTTCTAGTTATATAATATTCATTAATAGTGAATATAAATATATGAGAACAATTATACCTTAAACTTGGTGTTGGGGATAAGTTTTCCTTGGAATAATCAAAAGTTAATGAATCTATAACATACATGAATAAACACAAAAGTTTGATTAAGTCTATATCCAGATTATTATTTAAGCTAAGTGAATGCGAAGCGCATGGTTAAACTGATCATTTGACCATGTGGGTTCAAGTTAACATGGTAAAATAATAATTAAGCTATTCAAAGACTTGTTGATCACATTTATAACTTAGTGAGTCTGAAATTCAGTGAGAGCATGCGTAGGGACTTAAGTGAATGGGTTTATCAATGAAGTTGATGAATGAGCGGAAGCTTAGTGGGTCAATAACTCAGTGGGAGTGCATAGAGTCCTTAAGCATAAAATGGAAATAGACAGTCTCTCAGTTGTTCTTGGAGATAAAATTCATTGAGCCTAGCGAATGTAATTTGATTTGTTGACCTTGACGAATTCAAGGACATTGAGAACAAAGTAGAGAAACATAGAGGTTATGATGTCATAGTTCTTAGTACAACCAAGAAAGTAAGGACATTCAAACCTAACATATGAATCATTTGACAGATTTGTGAAATTGATTCGCAGTTTGCTCTTCTTAGATTACACCATAGTCTTGGGTATTCAAAAGAAGGACTGAGACCAAGTGAGGCATGGTACTCGATAATGATTCATATTTCCCAAAGGAAAGAATGAAGAGTCAATTCTTTGGATCAATTTTCATCTACATCACACTCTGATAAAGGCTTTTCGAAAGAGCACCATATGTAATATGGCTAGACTTACAGCCTGATGCTCTTTCTTAAGATTTTGGCAGTGTATAATCTAAGTCAATTAGTTGACATGAAACTGCAGTCTATGTCACTAAGTTGAGGTTAGATTAGTACAAGTAAAATCATTTGAGCCTATTTGTCTATATTCTTTTGAAAGTAAAAGAATAGTGCAACCATAACCTTTAAGTCATGAAAGGATAGAATCTTAATGAATGTCATTCTTTGAGAAAAGTAGTGGGAGCATGGTTGAACTTGTAAGTTCAAAGTACACAAATTCCTAAAAAGCACAGGTCAGACTTTGCATTTAGCTACACGTGTTTGAAGCATAAGTTGTAAATATAATTGACTTAGAAAGCATTGTGGTTCGATCACAAGTCGGTGAAACAATGTTTCATGCATATGGTGATGGACTCTTACCATATAACATGATGAAGAATCTTATTCTTCCAGGTAGAGACCATCTTGATGGATTTGCTAAGCATTTCCTCAATTGACAAATTATTCTTTTGATTTTTTCTTCATTAATTCCAAAGTTTCTTCTAGACTTTTGAAGAGGAAGTTCGGTAAATGTGGAAAGTCTTAACATCTTTTCTGGATGGATGCTTCAGATTTTCTTTTTATATTTGAGCCTTTTCTCCAGTCAATGAAAATTTTCAGACATATCTTCAGAATCTTTTCAAGGACATCTTCTCTTTGGTTACACATCATGGGAGGTACTGATTCGAAAGCTTGACTGATGATCACTGATGTGATCTAGTCATTTTGAGGAATTAATTTCATTTTTCTTCCTTGATGACTGCAACTGGTTGTCCTTACTGATATCAGCTGGCATTGTGATTTTATCTCCAGATGTAGCTCTCTTTTCATATCTTCCCTTTCTGATATTGCTGTGTTTGATTCCTCTAGACTGAATCTATTATCAGATGATCACTGCTTCCTTTGTATCTGGTTTCAGCTGGTAGATATGAAGCTTCTTGATCTAATCACCAGGATTGTGCGGGTATTTAGCAGAGATACGGATGTTTACTTCTTGATGATTCTTCTCTTCATGCTTTATCCTTCCGCATTATGGAGCAAGTGTTTAGATTTTGGATCTCCCACTAGTATTAGCTTCATGAGTGTTTAGGAGTACTGGCGATCTTCTATCCGAGTTTGATTGTTTCTTGTTTATCCCTTTGTTATCCAATCTCTGGATTGTCATCAAGTTGGTGATTCCTTCTTTTCAGGTTTCACTCCTGTAAACTTCACAGTCGCTTTGAGATGCTTGCCGTTGTAGATCTGAATCTGATCATTTGTTATAAATTGACAGATTTCACAGTTGTCCTTCTTTCTTGAGATTGATGAAACTTTGGGATCTTGGACCCAGATGAGAGGGAGTCTACTTTCATTTCTCCCTGCTGTTCTTTTATCTGTCATAACTTATGAAAGGAATCAGTCATGACTTTTTATGTGAGAATTCTTCAAACTTCTTCTTCTTTTGATGTAATGGGTTATTTCAGAGCAACTCATGTGATGATCTTCACATATAAGTTTGATTATGGCAATTCAGTTGTCCGGATAACCATCTTGCTGAGGATTAAGGAATGGAAGAAAAATGGAGGCTCTTCAATGTCTTTTTAGCTTGATATGATGCAACTACAGTTGTCAATGTTTATAGAGCATCATATGTGATATGTCTGGAATAGAGAAAGAGAATAAATGATTTTCATTCAATCATGTCTCTTTTCACTATCATCTCCTCTTGTTCTTCAGCTGACTTGATGTCAATTGTTCTGAATGTATGTGATCAATTTTCACTCAATTCCCGAGAAGGTACTACCTTGTTTTAGTTCCTCTCTTTACTTTACTGATGAGGCTTCTTTTACTCAAGAGGTATTGATGTGTGATAGTGAATCCTTTCATTTTAGCTCTTCCTGGTCTTTTAGGATAATTTCTCCTGATTCTTCTTCAGTTCACCAACTAACCGTCTTGCTGACAAAGCTAGCTGTGAACTTCCTTCTGGCTTCCTTTCAGACTTGTGTGTGAAGTCTGTAGTAGTTTTTCTTCTTGGGCTGCCATAACAATAGCTTCTCTTTCTTTTAAAGAGAAACTTCTTTTGATGCATTTTCTGCTCATGCTCTCCCACCAATGGAGTTGAATCTCCTTCTACTTCCCTTCTTTTGATTTGAATCTGGCTCTATTTAGATAGACTAGATTCGACTGTTCCTGTGTTATTCATGCTTTTGCTCCAATCTCTGTGTTATCTGCAATTGACTTTCCTTTTAGATCTGATTCTTAACAGCCATTAGGAGATTAACTTCCTCGCTTGACATCAAACTGGATCAATTCCTAATGATACCTTGTCTTCTGGGCTGCTTTTATTACATTATTGAAGCCTAGCTTGACTTTCTCAATTCTTCAACTTTTATTGGCAACTTTGTTGATTGTCATTATGGCTTCAGTCCTCAACAGTTTTTGCTTTAGGGTAATTTGTTCATCTTCTTTTCCTTGAAAGGTTAGTTTAATAGAAATGCACATGTATTGAATTTTCAACTGTATTTCCATTTAGTTCACAAGGTTGATTCTTTTTGTAAGATATTCTGATTGAGTAATTTAACCTTGTGAAAAAAATAGTTCGTGATTTCCTTGGATATCATTATCATTCTTACACATGTGTTTGTAAGTTTTATACCCAAGAATCCTTCTCATGCATACACCATATTAAATATTGTCATATTTATCATTGTTATAAGATCAAGGTATGTAGACAGAAGAGTTTCAATCGGACTTACTATTAATGATTGAGCAATCATTTTCCATTATCCACTAAATTTCCGTATTTGTGTCTACCTTGGGTTGAGCTGAATTATTTGATCATTAGTTGTTCAGCAAGCTGTAGAATTTCGATGCTCATTCCGAATTAGGTCTCATGATTTCTTGATTGATGATCTACTTCTTCTTGTCCTTTAGAGACTTGTCTCGTCTTTCTTCAGTTGAATTTTTTGCATGAATTCTTCAGTAGCCTTTGACTCATCCTGGTTTGCTGTCAGAATCTTCTCGATTTCTAAAGCCAATATGTTGGTGTGCAGATCTCCTCTTCCTTCTTCTTTGTTCCTTCCCTGAGTAGAGATTCGATCAGTGTGATCTGATCTAATCTGGGGCAGACTCTTCAATTGGATCTTCAAGAGTTGTTTGCTTCTTCTTTCTTCTTGAGCGGCCTTTAGTCCTTTCTTCATACCCATTGATGATAGCTTGATCTTCATCCATTTTAGTCACTGTTGTGACTATCTTCTGCATGCTCTGATGATCTCCTCGTATGTTAATAAGCTGATTGGATTTTCCTTGAAGAGTTGCATTATAACTCTGAGTCAGGAGTTAACTGCTTTCATTTTCCTTCTTCTTTGGACTGCTCCTTTGTTGATAAGATATCTGGGAATTTTCTCCTGGTTCTTCTTCTCAATGCATCTCTTCAAGTTTCTCCCATATTTCTTTGGTCGTTCCACATCCAGCAACATGGAGTGCTTCTGGTGTGTTGAGGCCTAGCATCAGTATTCTCGTGGCTTTGGCATCTTCTTCCATTCGATGGATGTCATAGTCATTCCACTAATTAATGGGTATTGGTACACCCATTCTTCTTGATTCTTTGAACGTAGGAATATATGGTTCATCTTCTATTGCAAGCCAGGCATGCAAGCTTTGAGCTTGGATATAATCTTTCATTAAGTCTTTCCATGAGGAATAGTTGGTGGTGAGAAGTGCAGAACGACTGATGGTTGTTCCTGTAGGCAGAGGATTTGGATTTGGGTTTGTCATTTTCTTTTTTGTAAGATTGAGTGGATCTTTAGCTCAAGACTGTTAGGTCTTTTTTGATTGAACACTTGCTCTGATACCACTTATTGGTCCCTTTGTGATGGGTCAATGGGTCAGAGTGGGGTGAATGACCCCTTTTTTGTGCAATTTGGTTTGGAGTACAATTACCTTTTCAAGACGATAATTATTTTGACTTATGACTATAATTTCTTGTTTAAGCAAGTCAATGGGTGTTTTGATATAATCTTGGTCTTGCAGTTCTAAACAATGATGGCTTGTAAGTAAATAATAGACACTAAGATTTTTATACTAGTTCGGGCTCACCCTACTCCAGTCCCCAGAACTATTGTTAGGATTTCCAATCCACCATTGGTCTTCTTTACTGGTAGAAGACAAGCCTTCACAGTTGTTACCGGATACATTACCTTTCGGACCTTGGATATACCATTGAACTTATCCCCAACTTCAACTGAGTCCGTTTACCAGAAGCAGTACTACCCGGAAGTAGGATATACCATTAATTTCACCTCGAGATTAACTGAGTCCTTTTCCTTGTGGGATATACCACTCGAGATTCTCACCAGATCCTAGAGCTAAGTCCTAATTCTACCAATCACCTCGATTGAATAACTTGTACATTTGTTTTCTCACAAATTCATATTTAATAGATAGATTACAATTTTGTTTTTCTATCAAGTATTTGCCTAATCCTATATCTTTGATTGCTCTCTGTAGTAATTAGATCAGCAACTTCTTCGGTTTTCCTTGTCCTCTATTTATAGGTTGATCTGAGATGGTTACCGATGGAGAAGAATCAATCTTGATCATTGAAGAAGCTAGGTTGTTTACATCCGGACCGTTGGTCAGTTAGTTAGACTCAACAGATGTCCGGTGTATTTTTTTACCATTGTACTCGTACCCGATATTGGTGTTTCGGATTTGGCTTTTGTTAGAAACTATGTATTTTGGACTTTGATATTAGCGGTGAGTCTTCACGCGCCTTTTGATTCGTTGGTTCTCCATAGTCCACGCGCTTTATGTCACATCAATTTGCTGCCTTATCTTTTAGTGCTTCTCTCTTTTGAGATTTGATAGTATGGCATTAATTGCACCTTGAGATATGCTTGGATATACTTGAGACTTCCTTTGAAAGTTTTGAGACCGTTGAAAGATGATCTCTACCATCTCTTTGCTTAATGTCATGACATCCGGAGTTTTGCTTTGAAACTTATTTCCGGAGTTATCATGATTCTGGAACTTCTCATCATTTTTTTCTTTCTCCTTGTTCGCTTTCTTCCTTGGGAGCCTTACAAGTTTCAGAAGCGTTTGAGACTTTAATCTTTATTGAGAGTAGATTGAAATCTTTTGCCTTCCTTTGATGAGAACTTAGTGAGGTCGAGATGTTTGACTTCCATTCCAGGACTTCTTCCTTGTTCCTCTTCTAGAGTTGTGTAGAGTCCGGGTCTTCATTTGTCCTTGGAACTTAGTTGAAGTTTGGATCTCAAAGCTTCTTGTAAACTTTCACTTCTCACTTGTTCCACTTGTGGAGTTGTACAGAGTTCAGGTCTTCATTTGTTCTTGGAACATAGTTAAAGTTTGGATTTTCAGAACTTCTTGTAGCATATCACTTTTCACTTGTTCCACTTCCAGTGTTGTGTAGAGTCCGGGTCTTTGTCTAGTCTTAGGAACTTGTGTAGAGTCAAAGTCTTTGGCCTTCTGGTTTCGGAGTCGTGTTGAGTCCAGATCTTTAGTTTCTTTAGTTGGCTCAAGTCTTTGTTTCCTTCAAACCTTTTGGAAGTCTTCTTGTTCTCCAGTTTCAGATTCTTCAATTTCTTCTTTTGGCTTGAGGGTTTGTTTCCTTCAAACACTTTGGAAGTATATCCATTATCCCTTTCCGGATCTTCATTCTTTTCCCTTGACTTGAGGATTTTTTTTATTTAAACCTTTATGAGTTATTCTGACTGTTGTCTAAGGATTCCTTCTTCTCTTACCTGAAACACAAAAGAAACAAATGTAAAGAAACTGAAAAATTACAATTTGGACCCCGGAAATCAAACTGAAAATTGAAGTCTAAGGCATACATCCTTAAAAAACTGCGCTACGTTGGCCTCACTCCAGTCTTCCCCCTAAAATGTCAAATTTGTAAAAATTAAAACAAAACTCTAAAAGGCTGAATAAGTTATCAGATTTGAGGTTCAAAGAGTTTTACCTAAAGTGTGTGAATCCATAATAAAGAACTTCAGTTTTCTGGGTGAAAATGGGTTGGGGAGTCTAAAAAATGGCAGAGTTTCATTCTGGAATTTAAAAATCCCGATTAAGGTTGGTTAAGTTTGATTTTATAGGCAAAAATTGGGTTCAGAAGGTAGTAATCCTACATTAAATGCAAAATCGCGGGGTTTTATCTAGAATTCCTGTATTAGGGGCACGTCCTGGGCCTACAGTGATTGGGCCGGCACATGTGGCCAGTCTTATATTTCGGTACTTGTCCTAATTAGGACAGGCACCACTTGTTAGGTTCATCCAAGCTATTTTAGGCCCTAACTAGGACTAGAAAGCTAGGGTTTTGGGGGTATTTTTAAGGGGGTTTGAGGTTATTTTGGGTGTTTGAAGTGGTTTGGTATGAGTTTAGGCTAAATTTGGTGTTTTCGTGTTATAGAAACTATGGATCCAGACACCTAGGTTTCATAAAAATTCGATTTTCGAGGGTATTTCCCTTAAATGCATCGAAAAGGAAAATTCATCATTACCTCATGACACAAAACCTATAAATATCATGCTCACACCTAATGTAATGCCTAACTGTAATTGTTGAGGCTAATGTAAACAAAGAATATTACTGTAATGGTAAATAATTCATTTTGATTAAATTGAGCATAATACTACAATACAAAATTTGATTCCCTCCCAAATTTGAAGTCTCCCTCCTATTTTATTAACTAAAACACTTTTACCCTCCCAAATTTCAACTTCATGTCACGTAGACTCTTTCTCCAAAATCTAATTATCACTTGAACAACCCCTTATGAAACCCTAACTATCTCTAATCTCCCAAATCCTTTAAGCTTCCTCTCAAACTGATTCGAAACTATAACTTTGCATTGCTATTACTACATTCTGAAATTGAAACATGTGACTTTTCATCACTATCACTACTTTCTAAAGTTTGAAAGTCGTAACTCTTCATCCTTCAAGCTTCCTCTAGTGTCACTCTCTCTTGTCAATTTTTGAAATTCGAAAGGAAATTCCAGTGCTAAAGAGTGCACTCCTGTCTTGATTTTCTGCCATCTAAGCTCAGGTACAAAGTGTTCTGTTAAATTTTAATCCATTATGCTTCATGTGTTTGGGGTTTCTATTTCTTTAAGCTATTTTTGCTATTGTTTGAGTATAAGATTGTGCCATAAAATATGCACTATCTAGTGCTAAAAAAACCAGATTGTGGGTGAGTGCTCTTTTATGGAAAAAGGTGTCGCCAAATTTTAATCCAGTACGAATAAACTATTGTTCATACACATCTTTTTCAAAAAAAAAACATACATTATTCTTGATCACAATGACAGTTAGACTCAAAAACTGAATTCACTTCTTTCTTATCTGAAAGGCCGACAAAAACCAAACTAGTTTAGATGCTTGGAATATATAGCATCTCTCTAAGTCCTAAAATCTTATCAGAATTAAGTTTGACAAAAAAAAATATGTATCATTTGTGTGGAGCTTGGCTATTTCTTTGATCACCAAGACTCATTAATTTTTCTTGGCTGAATGCATTATTAGGTACTTTACCTTGTTCCAAAAAACCTTTCAGGTCCCCCACCTTTTTTGAAGATCCCGTAGATCCCTAAACTCGTGAAAAGTACACCTCCTAAGTCTATTTATTTAAAACACTTCAAATTATTAATCACCTCCCATACAAACTATTTTCCTTAACCTTAGTTAAAAGAATGGAGTAAGACTTTCTTAGTAGACATTCCAACTATAGCGGAGGTATACATGGAAATCACCTAAACCCTCACCTCCACTCATGAGTTGGGCTATACATTGGCCGGAATTTAATTAAACTGGTCTAAATTAAGTTGATGAAAAAGGAAAATTGTAGCCAATACTAGAATTTTTACCTTTGTTTTTACTTTTACATGGAAGAACATTAAAATCTACTTTTACATAATTTTCATGCTTATACATAATTCTCAAGTGAGAATGAGGTCTCCTTGTTTTTTTGTGGTTCCCACTATCTCTCTCCTAATTAATTTTGATTTTCAAATTTTAAACGACCATATCTCTCAAACCGTTAATTTTTTTGACACGATTCTTTAGAATATTATGTTTTTTATCTTTAAAACAAGATCTATGTTGATATACTTTTGACGAATTTTTTTTCTCTTCAAATTGTTATACTAAAATTTGAAAAGGTATAATAGTTGGCACTATAATTATAAAAATATTATATCAAATTGAAAATGGAATAATATTTTTCATTCCAGCACTATTTTTACAAAAATATTATCCCAATTTGAAAAAAGTATAATATGTTTGCATCATTTAATGTAAAAGTGTTATACCGTTTTTGAAAAGGTATAACAGTTTTGCACTATAATTACAAAAATATTATACCAAAATGAAATCTGTATAATACTTTTTACATAAATAGTGTAAAAATAGTATACCAAAAGTAAAATTAGTATAATATTTATATACAAACCGTGCAATAATATTCTAGTCAATGAAAATCGGTATAACACTTTTATACACTCAATGTAAAAGTATTATCCCAAAATGAAATCGGTATAACAATTTTTACACAGACAATGTAAAAATATTATCCCAAAATCTGAAAATGTATAATACTTTTTATAAATTCAATGTAAAAGTATTATCCCAAAATGAAATCGGTATTACAATTTTACACAAACAATGTAAAAATATTATCCCAAAATTTGAAAAAGGTATAACATTTTTATACATTCAAT